>VXBO01008332.1:0-117930 GCA_013400135.1 Rhinoptilus africanus
TATATATATATATATTTACTCTGTCACTTCCACTTTAAAGCTCAGATTTGTGTTGTCTTCTTCTACTTCCAACATTTGGTTGCTGTTTACACACTCCTGGTTTCTCAGCCAGCTGAAAACTACCGTAATTTTCCTTGCCTCGACTCTTTGTGCCTTAATGTATGATTTGTAAGACTCAAACCTGTAAACTCGCTGAACTCTACCTAGAAAAATGCGATTATCTTTCATCTTTACGCAGGCAGATACATGGGCAAATTCACACATGCTGTATTCTTGTGTCAGCCTAAGGAAAAAACTGCTCTTAGTATTTTAAAGAAAATTCTGCTTTTTTTGTTTCAGAAGTATAATCAAAATTGAAACACCTGTAAACTAACAAATGCTTTAATTACTATGCATTTAAATCACTGTATGCTGAGATATTATAGGCTTTCTACTTAAGGGAGGTTACCCAGATCAGCCTCAAAGTGGAAGCTGAAGCTTCATCTCCAAACCACCACTACTAAAACATTCTCTCTCTGATTTAGCTATTTATGGATAAAACCCTTCCTCTCAGAACACCGGGCAAGGCACTGACTTTGAGCTTGCTTCCATCTTCTTGCAAACAAAAGAGAATTCAATCTCTCATAAGTCTTTTCTGACAACTAACAGCATTTCTTGCCATGAGAGAGATGGAAGTGATCAGGGTTAACAAAGCCATGGATGACGTAATAAAATAAATCAGAGGCATATTTTTATCTCTATCAAAAGAGATCTGATCCTTCCAAAGAGGGACAACAGCTTTATCTGAAGTAGTCTCTTTCAGACAAAATTTATCTAGCGATGTTCAAACTCTCCTTCTTTCCAGTCTTACTTTTGCAAGTCAAAAGGGGAAAGAATAAGACGCTGGTCCACAATTTCAAAAGTCTAAATTGAGGTAAATGAAGCATTTCAGTTTATGCTGCTTTTTAGACAGAACTGCAATACACAGAATAAACCGCAATATGTAGTTTATAACCTACACTCCTAGTCCTTACCTGGAGGAAGACAGTTTCTGTCAACTTGGCACACCTCTTGACAAAATAATTAAAAATTTGCTGTGATTTTGAGATTAAATATGGTTTTAAAAAACTAGGCAGGAAGATTCATGGAGTAAGAGAGCTTACAAAAGAAAATGCCAAGCACATTTTTCCTAAATTGCACCTCAGGCATCCTGACCAGACACCAATCTCCGCTTCGCTATTTGCCATACAAAGATTGGTCCCCGAGAGATTTTTCTCTCCCCTATTAAGATGGAGGAAACTCACTCAGTCGATACAGGTAGTGTTTACCATGCCACGTACGCTGCATATAGAGAGGTCCCACAGTGCCGTTATCAAAGATCCTGGCACGCCTGGACTACCTTAAAGAAACCTTTTTCACCGTTATTCACTGTTCTCCGGATGGAAATTTTCAGGCAACTCCAGTCCAGTGGATCTTAGTCTTACTTGAACCTTCTCTAAGGCTTGGTTTATGCAGCACATGGACAAAGAATGTCTTATTCTGCTGCACCGAACCTGTCCTAGTCTTGAGGCTACCTGACACATGTTGGGCTCTGGAGCTTTCCCGGAGCAGCGGATCGCCCCAGCAGCGAACCACCCCTCGCCCTCCCTGGGGCGAGGATCCCAAAACCATTCAAGCACGCAAAAATTACATGTTTATGAGAAATCTCCGTGCACCTGATTTTGAAGAAAATACTAGTATTTTTGCCAGTGCTGCTGAAAAGTAAACACTGTGACCATATTGTAAGTAATACCAGAGGCTTCAGATTCCTCTTCTTACAACCGTGAGCTGGCCCATTTTTAGGCCTTCAAAGCTAAAGCTCCTTGGCAAAGAGGCAAAACCATGTGCAGACATATCCTGCAGCAAAGAAACAGCATGACCCTATTAAAAAACATCCAAAAGACAGCAGAGAGCGCTTGGGTTGACCGATGCCACCGATGGCAGGGTAACGTGGCCATGGGTGTGATGGCAGAGCCAATGTGGGTATTAGGAAGATGGGCTCCAAAGGGGTTATCAAGCCCACTGCTCCCGTCACAGCCCACGGCAGAGCCCGGGATCGTCCACAGCCTGATGAACCTCCCAGCACGCAGCTTTGAGGGACTCGGCTTCAGGAGAATCCATGGTGGCCACCACCAAGCTGGGCCCTGACAGCAGCAAGCCATTCGTTAGATGAAAGCTTGTAAGTGATCTTAATTTTACTCCCCACCTTGTTGTTTACCTATTGGGTTTGGTTTTGTTTTTAAATGCTGACAAAGTGTTCACTGTTGCACGGTGACATAAACCAAGGTAGTCCCACGCCAGGAGCCAGCACTGATACCTTTCTGTGTTGAGTAATACTAGAAACGGAACACCCAGGAGTTCAAAAATAATCATTTGTACTAGATCATTTGACTAGATCATTGTGCTAGATCATTGACAAATCAAGGTCATTTGCCTTGCAGAAACGTGAGGTTCCTAAGCCAGGGAGCTTAAGCCGCCATGTGAAAACACACACTCGGGACAGATCCGCAAAGGAATTCAGTTAACTCCTTCGAAATCAAGAGACCATTTCCACTGGTTTGTATCAGCTGCAGCTCTACCCCGTAGGCTGTAAGTGACCGTCACCATAAGCACGTACAATACAAATACCACTACGCCTTTCTACAGCCCCCAAACTTTCTGTCGTCTTTTCTGTCTTACAGGGATCACCTAACTCACCCCGAAGAATGACTCCTTAGCTACGCCCAGCATTGCACAAGTAGGAAACTGGCTTTAGCGGTACAGACATAATACCTGGCTTCTATGACACCTATCAAAAGCGAAACAGAAAATGAGAATCCTCCCAGGGTCATTAGCGACCATTAGTAACTAACTAGAAGAAGCCCTCCCAAAAACTGCAAGGGGAAGAACAGCATACGTGAAAAAATAATACAGAAAAAACAGACAGAAATATGCTGCCAGTAATGATCAGCACATGCGTGACAGGGCTGACATGAAACAAGTCTTCCAACATGAAATCCTCTACTTTAGCCCTCAGATTTTTAAACTTATTTATATTTTTTTCAAACTGAATTCAGAGAAACCGTTACTACGTGCTGCCCAATTAACAGCAGGTACTGACACGGGCAAGATGAGGGGGACACCACCACCGAAACAGAAGCAGAAATGGTCTGGGGCTGTTTCTTCACTATCAGGATCTCGATGGAACTTCATCGCATTAGCAAAGGAACATGGTTTATTTTTTTATTTTTATATATATGTCCAGTGAAGACTTATCAATGGTGAAGACTTCAAGCAAGTGTCATTAAAACCTCCACTGTGGTTTGACACCAGGACTGTCCCAAGACTCAGCGATGACCCTGCTGCCCCTGCCCGCCCACCCGCGCGGGGCAGACGGAGCTGACCGCAGAGCTGGGGGGCACCGGGACACCGCCGGGGGGTACACCGCTGGTCCCAAACCCCACAGCCCCATTTCTCATTTCCTTTTTCTATTCAGTTTGCTGAGCTCTTCTTTCCATGCACACTTAATCCATTAAGCATCCCGTGAATACATGCTTAGAGTCTAATGACTTTTCTTGATCACGTGTCCTTCATTACTAAAGCTGGAAATTAATGGAGAGAAACCTCTGCCACCATTACAGCGTCCTTCTCATCCCAGGCACACAAACCACCAGCAGCTTATTCGGGAATCTGAGAAATAGGAGACTTCTACTCAGTGCCTGTCTTCTGCAGCTATGCCTTCTGGGAGGTAGGAAGGAAGGGAAGAAATAGCAGTGCCTTTGGAATGCTCACCCCATGGATGGGGGAAGCCAGCCAGCACCAGTGCGAGGATCAGCTGTAGTTTCTCAAGAACCAAAAAGCACTCATCAACAGTTGAAAAAGGGGTAATTTCTTGACGCCAGATCTGGTGACGAATTTTACTCACTTTCCCTCTTCGTACCCTCGCATTTAGGTCTTGGTAAAGTAAAAAACAAGTTTATAAAATTGATTTTATTTCTATTCTAATATTTTTATAAAAGATACATTAAAGCAAAGAATTTAGGAAGCATTCTGGGTTTTTCAGAGCATCTTATAATGCTGTATGGGAGGACAGATATTCCGTAGGGTTTTGTTTGACAGTCCGTTGGAAGAACACAGGATGGTCTTAATCATTCCTCCCTACATAAAGCACATAATTGTCTGTTTTTCAGTTAGACAAATAACACCTAGTATTTAATATTACTTTCCAAAGCACTTTAAAACATTAGGGAATTAATTTTTGGTGGTCTGTATCTAGCAGGGAAGTATTACCCTGTTTTACAGATTGGGAAATAGCCAGAAGGGTTTGGGATTGATCCTCCCGCCTTGGGTGCGGAGATTTTTAAGGGGTTTTTTAAGACTAGGTTTTTTAAGGGGTTTTTTAAGACTAGGAGAAGAAACACTGATAAAAAGTGGTAAATGCCCACTATTAAACAAATTCCCAAAATTGCATCACCTAGACTTTAGTCCAATCTGAATAAATGACTTTCAAGTGTTGCTGAATTCAGACAAGCTGTAACACTGTACATGGCAATCCCTTCGTAAACATCCGCGACGGGGGTTCGATCACGCCACATGCCAGAGTTTGCATCTGCATTTTTTGCTTTCGTGAAGGAAAATTATCATTTTGGTGAGAATCTGAAGTATGTGCCAACACAGAAAAGGTGGCAAATAACTAACATTACAAAAACTATTCAACTTGTACTGAAGTGCAGCAAGAGTGCCTGAAACACCTCCTTCCTCTTCTCTTCTGCATTAACGAGCCCTCCTTTCTTCAGCAGGTCCAAGAATTCAACAAAGTAATCGAAACTTGGCCCATGCTCTCACAAGGAAACGGCTATTTCACACCTCCATAGAAAGTTTAGGAGTAAATGGAGTTTGCTGCAAAGCCATTCTTTAATTTTGGTGTCTGAAAACAGACTGACAGCAATTTCTGGCTAGAGATTTTTCACTCGTACCAACCCAGGCTTTATTCCAGAGCAGGCTGCGTAAAAGCTGCAGCTCGACAAGAGTTAACGTAGACCGTCTGAGCAACACTTACCCGTTGATATATGCTGGTTTTGGAAAAATGAAGTGACTTGCACAGAAGCCATGGAGAAGGATGGTGAGAAGCCTGTCTGCAGAGAAGCCCAAGCAGCCATGCAGTGACAGTTCACGGCAGGTTTTTCCTGCATGGCTTCTCCACAGCTCACAGACCTCCTCCACCTCCTCTGCTCCACATTCCACCGCCGCTCCCGGCGGTGCCAGGCGGGTTTGGTGGGGCACTGCTCTCCCCACCTTCTCCACTTACAAATCCAGCACGTTAATCTATCTTCAGTCATTTAAAACAACACCCCAAAAGATGACAACGCTTCTCAGGGAACACAGAATCACAGAATTACCCAGGTTGGGTGCAACAAAGTCAGGAAAAACAGATATTGCAGGGGCCTTCTCCTACAAATATAATGAAATAACATTCCTCTGAAAACACCTGCCCATCGTTTTAGGAAGTCCTGTGGCCTGGAAGCTTTAAGCCCAGGAGATTTAATTGACGCTTCGCAGAAAATGTTTCCATAACCAAGAGGAAGGAGTTGGTACCACCATTCAATTTTCTTCAACTGCCTTTCTTTTTTTCCCCCCCTTAAACCAAACAGGAAAGAAAAATATAAAGAAATAAATCAATAAACAGCAGTCTTGCTGTTGCAGTTGGCTCGCTTTAAGGAGTGGCAGTAGCAATAGTTGGAAAGCAGAAAGCCCTATCAGACTCCTATCAGCTACGTTCACAGCAGACGTGGAGCGAGTGCCTCCCTTCTCCATCTGGCCAGGACAAGCTGATTACGGAGCCTGATCCCTGATCTCATCTCCAGTCTTTAGAGCCACGTACTTGTTTACAGTACTGGAAGTGAAGAGGACTCGAAGGCATTTGGTTTCCGCGGCAGAAACACAGTGGTGATCCAGGGGCCGTACCTCAGCAGGAGAAACACGGCTGCTCCGCTCGCTGCCCATTGAACCTGCCAGCTACATTTCCAACCTCCCGGGATTTACACACTCAAGAGTAAGAAAACAGTTCAAAATGCTTTGGTATTTTTGAAGACTGAATCCAAGTTTGCAGTTTGCATGCACCCTTCGTTTTTAAACTGAGGCTTCACACAGCAGGAATCTCTACTCCAGTAATAATCCAGCCTGGGAGTACTGGAAGCTACTCAAGGAAGTGAATTCCAATCGCTAAATTCATAAGACACCATGAATTTCTCCCTTAAAAGCAGCAAAGTGACTGTTGCGTCCCTTCTCCCCAATCCTTCTTCAACCTGATAACAAGCGCACTTGCTTCTGCTGCTGCTTCCCGGGACGAAGAGCTGCTAAGACACAAACCCCCTAAAACTCCCTCAATCTACTCTTGGGTGAGCAGAGTAGGGTAAATCCACTACATCGTTCCAGGTTTTGTTGGCAGGTAGCACTCAGCGCGGCAGTAACACCACCCCCCGCTGAAGCGCACAGAGCAAGCCCGGGGCTCCTGTGGGCTCGAACCCACGCAAAGGTTCAAAGGGGGGTTTAACGCTGCCACGTTCTGTATGGAAACCAACGCCAGGAACTGGCCAAATTTTTAACTGTTGAAATTTTTCACACCACACGGAAAAAAAAAAAGTGATAAGCTTTTCCAAGATTTTAGAGCCATAAAGAAAAAACGTGGTAAAACTGCAAACCAAGACAATCTACTTTCAAAAGTTCACTTTGGGGCAAAAAAAAAAAAAAAAAAAAGTTAAAATAATTTACCAAATACTCAGAGTTTCGTTATTTAAGATTAACTGACTTTACAACCCTGTGATAAACTTACAAACGTCCACCTAAATTTAGTATTTCCCCTCCCTGTCCCCAAAACAACTCCTGGGGAATACTGGGCACATACTGGTGGTTCACACTAAGCGTCTAACCACGGCTTGGCTGGATAACAGAAGTGGTACATGATGCACACCTGGCTTTTGACTAAAGAACAGGTAGAAAAAAGAATCATCTTATAGAAAAATGGAAAGAGTCTTTTACGTAACACAGTCCTTTGTCAGAAAAAAATTGTATCCACCAACAGTGTAACAATAGGGAAACTCCAACCCGGGTCTTTCAAAGCGAGAAGTGTTTAGCCATGGATCAGCTGAAATCAAACTCTATCACAGGACAGGTTCTCTTCATTCCTTCTCTTCCTGCTCTTCACATCTTTGTCTCTGCCTGTGGTGGAAAGAAGGAAGAAAAACTTCCTCCAAGGATTTTCAGTGAATATTTCATATCTACTCAAGTGGTTCCCAACACTTTTGTAAAACCCTTTGAAGACAGCTTTACAGAAAACACGGATTTTTAACACCCCCAAAATAATATTTGTTCTTAAATATGAAAAATCAACTTGTGAAACTGCTTAGTGAAGGCTTTAATTTAGAGAACATTTGAAGGTATTATCACAGAAGGCTGTGCTTCGAGAAAAAAACTTAATGCTCAAATAAAATGTAGTAATACCGGAATGAGATACAGATATGCACATGGATTTTTTTAATTTTTAAAATATGGAACTGTTTTTTTTTTTTTAAACACTGAACCAGTTGTAAGTACAGAATTTTGAATGTTGTAAACTAGAGAATTTGGCAAGCATTGCCAATGGGATTCCCTAAATTCCCCGATTCAACTGGTTTGAGAGCGGGGCTTGGGGAAAAAATACCAAAGGCTTGACCAAAGAGGGCGTCAGACAAGTCTGGCCACCCGGCCGGACACCGGCAGCACCGCTCTGCGGCTTGTGGAACGCCCAGCTCAGCCGAACTGGACCCAACTCCGGAAGATGGAAGGTTCCTCATGGGTTTTAAAAAGAACGTCCTTCCTCCACCAGAAGACAAGTCACTCCCATTTTGAGAGAAGCCCGAGAACAGAAAGCCAAGCGGCAAGGAAGACAACGCATTTCAACGCTTGCGGGTTTAACTAGAAAGCATCAGCACTGAAGAGGTCTCTCGGAAAAAGGCCTTTTTAACAGGAAAGGGAAGAATACAAGCTCTAAAGATGTTCAGATAGTTCTCTGCCAATAAAGCAAAGGCAATTAAAACTTCAATGCGTTTCCAGTAGCAGACTGTTTATTCGCAAGCCGAAAGTGCTAATGAGACACTTACGGAAAAAAACAAGGCAGCCTGTGAAAGGGGGCAATGTCTTTTGTTTTTAATCCAGTCAAAATGCAAGAGGTGCATCTTCCTCTTATAGAAGAAGAGAGAGAGGAAAGCACAAAGTCAGTCTGACCGAGGAAGGCGGCAGTTTTGGAGCTTGGAGCACCCAGTGACAGCGGCCACCTCCAGCCTCATCTGCTCGTCCTGTGGGAAAGAACAGGGCTGCTAAACCCCTGAAAGCACCAGCCTGCCAGTGCCATGGCATTTCTGCCCTATGCCCGGCGATACTCGGTTCCACAGGCCACTACCGCTGGAATCCCCTCTCCATCCCACGGCAATGCTGCGTCCCTCCTCACGCCGGCACAGCGCGGGGCTCGCTTTGCTGCCCATGCCCTTGGCATGGGAGAGGTGGACTTCACGCGAAGCAAGATCGCTGTTACTCGCTCTGTTTCCCACCAGGGGTCCGTTTATATCCCACAAGATTCTTGTTCCAGAAACTTCATTAAGGTTTTTCACAGTGGCCTTTCACAAACAGTCTGGACATAAGCAGGGCTCGCTTATCCTTGAAGACGCACCCTTCTCGTCGGTTACAAAATCGTTTCACGTTGAATCAAGGAGCCAGGACTCACCACTGATTTCACATCACGTGCGTCCTCCTTTCAGAGCAGACTAGGTGTCATGGTTTGGCTTCAGATGGCAACAAAGAACCACGCCCCGCTCGCTCCAGGCTTTCCTGAATGGAAAGCGCAAGGAAAGGGCAGAACTCGTGGGCTGAGACAACGGCAGTTTTAATAGAATAACAAAGGTAACACAAAAACAACAACAACAACAACAACAACAAGGACCGAGGAGTATACAGATGCGGTTAGGGAACCGCCGCTCACTGACCGCACCCGGGACGCCCCCGCCGCTCCAAGCAGTGACTTCCCGCCCCCTCCCGGCAGCTCAGCGCAGCCGCAGCTGTGGCTCACATGGGATGGAATACTTATACCCCCGGGCCGGGGAGAGTTAACCCTCTCCCTGCCGGAACCAGGACACTAGGAAAGCACAATTTACTCCAAATCACAGCTCTGCTTGTGCTTCACACACAAGCACGCTGGGAGAAGTTCTGGGCTCAGGCTTTATCTGGGTCACAACTAATATCAGCTGCTAAAACTATTCAGGTGGGGTCAAAACATATCCAGGTGAACACTTCCAACACTGTCCAAACACCTGAACAAATCTCACTCGGTTGGCAGCAATCACAAAGTCAGATTTAGGCCAACGAGTATAAAACTGCAATAATCCCGTGCGGTTGCTCTAGCACACTTGGCCAGACTCTGTTCCCAGCGGCTCGGGAACCCTGTCACTGAAAGCAGGGGAACCATCCCATTCAGCAATGCCGTTCAAGCTCAGCACGTACGTATTTAGACATATACGTGGCAATGTGCATGCAAGTTCACAGAATCCATCCCTACCTAATAGAGTGGCAAGATTACAAATTAATATTAGCTAATTTAATATAGTCACCCCGGAGTACAGGGACTGAAGGAAACAATCCCCTTTTACCACAGAATAAATACCCTGGCTTGTTACAGGACCGTTTCCCCACTGGAAGGCTTGAACTTCACAGCACCACAGAACGCTCAGCCGAGAGGGAGGAATGGCTTTCAGTGTTCGTGACAGACTGTCTACACAAACAGGCTCACAGTGATTGGGCCAGGAGAAAACACCGGGAAGATATGCCAAAGACAAGAAACACGCAGTATTCCCCAACAACATCTAGAACTAGTTTTCCCCAACATCATCTAGAACATTTCCCACGAGCAAAACTGGAACTTTCCCTTTTCTTTTATTTCAAGCGCGTGTGAATACGTAACAAAAAATATGCTTGGGAAAATTTAACTGATTTTAATTTTTTATATATAAACGTGTGTGTGTACATACATATATTTTTATATCTATATATTAATCCATATGCCACAACAGCAAGAAACCTTAAAGAATTAGGGTTTTTTTCTTTGTTTGGCCTTTGGGGAGGGATGGGGGAGAGGGAGAGTCCTCCCAGCAACACTTCAGTTCACTGCCCGCTAATCCCCACTGAGAGCAGTTGGTAGCTAAGCCTACACGTTGCTGGAGGAGAGCTAGACATGCCCAGAGTTACCCTGCAGAAAAATCCGTATAGAAATGAAGCATTGCCAATATATTTCCATGCAGCCAAGTCAGAAAAGCTTCTCCTATCTTGCAGGAAATGTTTTCCTGCACACCAAAATGATCCTACCCAATACTAACTTTTTGGTACAGTGTGATCTAAGAAGACAGAGTTTAGATTGCTAGGGTTTTTTGTGTCGGTTTTTTTGCCTGTCCTGTTTTTCAGCTTCAAAACTAAGTATTTCAGTGTACTAAGTTTGGTTAACAGTGCACAGAGGAGTAAAGAAAGGTGGCAACACAAAAGGGCTACACAGCTCCAATCCCCCGTCATCTTAAACCTATGCACTCCCAGTGCCAGAGCTACTCAAAATACTTCAAAATCGCAGAACTCAACCCTTAATGGCACTGAGCGCTGCAGCTCCTACTCTGTTAAACTGGAAGATTTATGACAGTGGGATTTATAACGCTTAGCTCCTCAATAGCAAAGCCATTTATTCACGATAATAAGAAATCTAGGAGCTACTTAACACTTGACAGCAGCAGCACAGAACAATTTAAGAGAATTAAAGACAATTTCCATATTTAACTGAAGAGCTATCTAGGCATTTGAGAAGGCAAAAGACCAATAGTGAATTTTGCATCTCATCTCCTGTGAAGAACAACATGGCATTTTTGAAGACTAGGAAATGTTATATTTAACGTAGGAGACAAAAAAGGTAGTTTTTCATAATTTCTATGTTCAGTCCCAAGTGCTACCCACTCTACTTAGGTATAGGAACATTATTTTGATGAATCAACATTCAGGTACTCAGAAATAAAATCTACTTTTGCACAAGAGAATTAACGAAAGTCAGGTCTTAATGAACCCTAAACGTGGCTTCGCCCCGTCCACATATAAATACCACCTGAATAAAACCTCAGCTTGGCTTTTATCTAGTGCATTGTTGCTTTTACAAACAACATATTTCAAGACCATCTTTTACCACCTGTAAAGTCCAACAGCAGCTCCCAGGGCTGCTCTTTAGCTCGTGACACCTTTGGGGCTGCAGCAGGCTCCTCAGCTCCATCCTGCACCTTCCCCACGGCTGGAGGCGACACGGCATCATCAGCTGCTTGCAAAGCCCCTCTCTTCTCTTCCCAGGGCTCTGAGGCATCCTACAGCCGCACCTCAGGAGAACACACTCTCCAAAGACTTACTTTGAACTTAAAACAGTTTCAGTGTTATGCTATTAAAATTTATATTATAATAAATGGTAAAGGTTAAGCCTTTGAGCAATCTGCTCTAAGGTGGCCCTGCTCTGGCAGGGGGTTGGACACGCTGATCTCCAGAGGTCCCTGCCAACCCTATGGTTCTGTGATTATAACACCATACGCAGCAAAGCACGTAACACACCTCACCCCCAATTAGCCCTGTGCTAACGAGAGCAGCCCGGTGCCCTCACGGTAGGCCTGAAACAGCTTTTCAGGTGTCTATCCCACCAATTGTACACGGAAAGATCTCAGCATACAGCGGTTCGTTTCAGAAAAAATTTGCCCTACCACCATTCAACATCAATGCGTTAATTTTCAGCAGAGTTTTTTCCTTCCTGCTTTAAATAAACAGACCTATTTTCCCCCTAACATGTCTAAACATAAGAAATAGTGCTGCAGCAGCTTAAATGTTCACGCATAAATACAGACTGTTTTCCTTAAATATGTACTTAGGTTGTTTTCTAGACAATTGAATTTTTCAGACGAAAGCATCAGCTGAAGAGAGCAAATATTTGAATGGTATTCAGTACAAAAAATGATGACGAACAGAACAAAATGGTGTAATTTCAAGAGCTGTACTTTATAATCATCATTTTGAGCAGCGCAGAGCACAGTGCTACAAGCAGCGGGGGGACAAACCAACAGTTGCTGCAATCAAATTCCATTTCTTTACAGAGATTCTGTAGCTTCATCTAACTGACAAATATTTAAATCAACCTGCCTATTTGAAAAAATACATATTTTATGACTGCTTCTACTGCTGGATCTCTAGCCGTGTACGCAATGCTGCTATTCAGCTCCTTTCCTGCCAGTTAACGAGGTCTGGGACAGGCCACGTTTGAGATGCGCTGTGTAAAGGGTTGCTTTTACTCACAGATCTCAGTACAGTGTCCAGAAAACTCTCACCTCCCCCCTGCTCCTTCTTCTCTGAGACATACCCCGCAAGACAATGCTACCAGCCTCTGGAGCTGCAGATCAATGGTCACCACCCCTTGGCTTTACAACCACAGAACCCTACAGGTTGGAAGGGACCTTTCAAACCATCGAGTCCAACCATCAACCCAACACTGCCAAACCCACCACTACCCCATGTCCCTCGGCACCACGTCTGCCCGGCTTTTAAACACCTCCAGGGATGGCGACTCCACCCCTGCCCTGGGCAGCCTCTTCCAATGTTTGATGAACCCTTCAGTGAAGAAATTCCTCCTAATATCCAATCTAATACACATACACACCCCAGTGGCATTTCCCCTTGTCCTATCACTTTTAACTTGGGAGAAGAGACCGACCCCCACCTCTCTACAACCTCTCAAACCTCCCCTTTCATTTCCCTTGGCGTTACCACAGCAGTCAGCGAGCATCCACAATGCACAAATGCTAGGGAAAATTAAAAAATGCATTGTAAGATCTATTCAGAGAGAGTTGGCACCCTCAGAAAGAGGCAAGACATCCCTCGACTGGAAGGGGGACCATCCACCAGTGCAGGTTTGCCACAGGAGGCAGCGGGGTGGGAAGAGACGCCCTATCCTTCCACCAGCCCCGCTGTATCAGGTCCCTGCTCCCAGCAGCGCAGCGGGCACGGAAAGACTTGCTCCCATCCTCTGAAACTCACCTGCCTTGGATGCAAACTATACGAGGCTGCTAGATCTCAGTAACGCAACAGAGATCTGCCATTTCCCTTCCTTACGTGCCAGTACAACAGCAGGAGCGCGGCTGCCTTTACAGCTCCCAGGCGCTAAGAGCCACGAGCAGAGAACTGTATAGCTGAGGTATAATTCCCATTTCTACAGCAGTCTTTATTGGGATCCTGTCAGAAAGCATCCTGACTGCCCAACCCTCAGCCTCGCCTAAATCTCAGATCAGCGCTGCACTTTGTGCACATCCAACTTTAATGCACTGAGGAAAGCCTGCGGAGCCCAACAAAAGCCAGAGCGATTTGTGCCTGGCTACAAACTGCAGTAATAGTCTTAAAAACATTCCTTCTATCTTCATCAGGTGAAAAATCACTCATAGCCAGGCAGGCAGCAGACTGCTTATGCATAATTTAAAAGCCTCATCTAGTTTCCACCAAGTCAATGAAAAAATCTCCTCCAAACCTTAATTCCAACCGAATTGTGCCGCAGGGACCCAACTGCACAATTCCTACCTCTTACGCCAGCGCTTTGTGCAAGACGAACTTCGCAAAGTAAGCCGAGCTTCTTGATTTTTCCTCCATTTTTGCCCTTTGCTCAAATAAAATAAGATACAAATTTAAGAGGAAGTAGGAAAACAAGAGTAAATCCAAGCATTCTATAGAATAAACAGGAAAATCACTTCAAAGGATTATAGCTTTGTGTTCCCAGTCACTTGAGGGGCTTTGTGTGACATGGCACAACTTCTGGTGGGGGAGCAGGAGTTTTGGCAGGGCTGGGTAGAGATGCCCGGGACAGGGATGCTGCGTGCGCTGCCCTGGCAGCTCCTCCAGGGAAGCTGGCAAACAGGCAAAGGTGTTTGTGCCACCCAGGTCACTCCAAATACACACCTGCCCATCAGGGTTTTGGTTGTTTTTCTCTATTAAAAAAAAAAACAAACCCAAACAACCAAAACAAACCACACAACAAAGAAATAAAAAAAAAATTAAAGAAAGGAAAATTGAGGTCAGAAGCTTTTTTGCCACAGTTACAGTATTAATTTCTAGGAGAAGGAAGAAGGAAGCAGAGCTCTTCCTTGGCGCATATTTGAAGCGCCTGCCCTGCAGCCAAGGCCATACAACCTTTGGTTGTTTTTTTCTATTAAAAAACCAAAAAGCCACACAACAAACAAACACACAAACACCCAAAAAAATAACCAAACAAAAAGAAAGCCAATTCAGAAGATTTTTCTGCCACAGTTACAGTATTAATTTCTAGGAGGAAGAGGAGGAGGAGGGCAGTAGGGCCCCTCCTTGGCACCCATTTGAGCACCCGCTGGGCAGCCAAGGCCAATACACTGTTTCATTAGATGCCACGATCCTGAATCCTTAAGAGTCTAAACAACTAAAAACATTAGAAAACCAGGAGCAAGGCACAAACTGTCTTTATAAAGCTTAAAAAAAGCAGGCTCTCTCGCCTGGAGTATTTTGTCCATGGGGGTGACAGTACTCCACAGCCCGACTCTCGCCCACTCAGGATACTGCTGGCCAAGGACGGTGTTTCCCATTAAAAGATACACTCCAATCTTGTCTAAATCAGGACGAAGCGGAACATTTCCAGTTTTGTGCCTATGTGTGGGGTATGGGATAAATAACGAATTCTCTAAACCCATCAATTTGTGCATGCAGCCGCCTAGTTGAGGGAGGGCTAACGGTTTGCCTTCCGTTTCGTGAACCTTCATCCCAAATTCCTTCATGATTTTTACCCCAGTGCTCTCTCCTGCCACGTTGCAAAATCAAATAATGCTTTTTAAACACGTTAGTCAGCGGTTAGCTTTAAGTCTGAGCTCCCTTTCATTTTAGGGTAGTGCAGGAAAACTTTGACGCGGGTGTTTCTCTGCCGGGAGCGCCTGCTCCCCGCCGCGCCGCCCCGGCACTCGGCTCTGCCGCCTGGCCTTCAGACCTGCCGGTCCGACCTGACATCTGCCGGGATCCAGCCCATTCGAGAGACCAACCTCCCTGCGGAGCTGACAGCTTTGATAATGTATTTTTAGAGGCCCAAAAAGAAAAGAAAAAAAAACTTAGGGCACTTTCCCGTATTCTCGATGGAGTACCCCAGCCCCGCTCCCCCTGCAGATAGGTGCTTTTAAGAACTGCCACGTTGGGACTTCTATAAAAAGGGCCAAGATCCCTCGCGTATTTCAGTATGTTCTTGGATGTGGTTTTCTCAGAAGCCTAGGGAAATCAAACCCTCCGTGAAGACTTCAGCTCTGCCCCCCTTCCGCATACGCCTTGTGAAGCAGGAGGAGATGCTTGGCCTAATTCCACTTTCTGTATCTTTCTATCCCACACCTCCTTTGTGCAAGTTCTCAGCAGTGCTTTAAAAACGCCACCAAGAGAGACATGCAGGATTTCATACATTAATTTGTGTATTAAAGTGGAGGACTAACCCCTTTTTGCCTCATGGCGCTTACAGACCTTGACTTGAAGGCATATGAAGTCTTATGCTCTGCTGTCAATCAACTGTATGCTCGTTTCCCAAACAAGCAACGAGTTATTCCCACCATCTCTCAGTGTTTCCATAAAGGAAGTTAGCCTCACAAATCCAACCGCAGGCATGGATATCACATGTAGCTCACTTTTATGATGATCAGGTGTTTTTAAAGATAAATGCATTTCAAGCACACTGGTGTTATGAGGCCCTTTCACATTACATTTAAGAAATTGAACCATACATCAGCCTCCTACCTCTGCACTCTCCGAAGGATAACTCAAGTGTGCAGATTACGGCTTCCTTATTGTAGGAGATAGCTTATCACCAGCAGGATTGTTAGACACCCAATATTTTAAAGAGTTGAAGTCAGCTCTTTCAAACTTTATGAGCTCCCCCGTATTGAAAAAGAAACCCCTACAAACGGTCTCCTGCCACCTCTCTGCAAGGACTTTGGGCAATAATCTGCAGCCCAATGTGCGTGCAGAGTGTCTGCGCGAGATGTAAACGTGAAGTACTTCGTATCTTGCTGTAAATTCGTAACACACTTTCTGAACAGTTCAGTAAGAAGCAGGAGGTAGGTAGAGCAGCGCCTGTGCCAGAAATCCCTACTCTTAAAAACACTATGCTTCAGTAAAGAGGTTCTTCACTGGGATCAGACATATTGGCCTCAGTTTATATGCATTTTTATATATCACAGCCGTTTTTCTGCATTATTTAATACCAGGAAGAGCTATCCTTAACACCTGCCCTCAGCCAGGATGAAACAAGACTTGCATTGCCTGCCTTGTTCCTCTCTCATTTGAAGTAGCAGCAAGTTCCCCCCGTTTCTTTGACAGCACCCGGCCAACACTCCCTTTATCCCGCTACCACCGACCTCTTGGCTCAAGCACCGCCCGTGCAGTACCTTCTGGTTCTTCCACCTCCACAGAGCCGCCTCTTAGGAGGAAAATCAATTCATAAGTGGCCAGTGAGGCAACTGGGGACAGATGAACGGGTTTCCCGGCCACCCGGCTAAGACCCAGGAGAAATCCCAAGTCACTGCGCTGCACTTACCGCCTGCTAATGACCTGCATTTTAGGTGCAGCGTAACAGACTGCAGTTCAGGGTCAGTGGTTTCATTTCGAGGTCACAGGCATTTAGCATCAGTAGGATCCCTTCCTCATTTTAAGACACTTCAAGCACCTTTTGTTGGATGACGATGTCAAGTCAATGTGCTTGTAAAGATCCTACTAGTTTGTCGTTTGGGCAATGTAAGCCGTACCCAGCAAATCAGCATGGGTAAGCATTTGCCCCCTCTCCAACACCAACATCAGAATCACAGCCCAGAGCGATGCAGAACCAAACACTTCATGGCTCGTCTCAGAGAAACCAAACCCTCCTAAAGCAAGCTGTGAGAGATCAAACCCCACAGCAGGCTCAGCCGGACTCTTAGGGCTACCACGTGTAAAGGGTTGTCTGCGTGCCCTCTGTGGGGCTTGTTTGGTTTTGTTAGTTTGGTTGGGGTTTTGGTGTTCGGTTGTAGGTTGTGGGGTTTTTTTGGTTTTTTTGTTTTTTTTTTTTTAAACTTTCAGGATTTATCAAGGAATGATTCCTGCACTGGAAATCCAGACAAAAGCAAAAGCAGTATTTCTGGACAATCCTTCCCAGTTACAATTGGACGGATGTAAAATTGAGATATAGAATCTGAACAAAAGAATTTCTCAGTACTTGTTGTTTTGGAGCTTTGGGGCACAAGGGCCATCTTAATTTTGCACGTAGTCAGTCGCTTTCACACCCGAGCCTGAACAAAACCAAACGTGACCATCACCAAAAGTTATCTTCCCTTTCCTTCTCTGTTTCTTGCTCTTTCCACTACTGCTCCTGCCTCATCACCATTCCATTTGCCTTTTCCTTGACCCCAAAACACCCTCTCAGGAGTGCAGCTACCCAGGGTCCCCCATGCCGACCTTTGTCACAGTCCTCCAACTTTGCCTCCAAATGCATTTACTGTAAACACAATCCTTTCCCCAGAAGTCAGGCAGCTGCCACCTAAGGACCGCCTGAACTCACCTAAAGAGGTAAAAAACAAAACAAAAATGAACAAAAAAAGAGAAAACAGATGACTCCCTCACTAAGGGCAAGACGGATTTTCTTATATTTCCTAGAAAGAAAGGAAATTTCAACTGACAGCAGCCTGTGACTATAGCTCCATGGAGGACAATTGGGGATTGCATCGACGGTATGAAGAAAATTACTTCCAAAGTTATTTCTTAAATATATTGAAGACTTGGGTGTTGGCCACATTTCATGGTGGCCAACTCATGCAAACCATGTCAGAAGTGTTTACGCTGGAAATCAGTTGATATTGCTTAAAAACATGATTTAAACAAAAGCTACACAGAATATTGACATAGGTCACTGAAGACATTTCACTGTTACATATTAGTTTTCTTCTATGCTTTCTGGCATACTTGCATTTTCTTAATCTAATTTATTAGAACGACAGTAAAGCCATTTCGGATAGAAGCTTTCCCTATGGAACTGTAGCTGTTCCTTCACTTCAAAAATACAATCTCCAGATGTAATTTAAAACATTATTAACAGTATTAATGTATTAATAATGAAACTGATAACATTAAGGCGTTAAATTTCATTCTACTACTTACTAGTCATTCTGCATTGCTATTAGCTTTCTATTGGATTTTCCGCAGAAAGCACAGTAACTTTTGTGCATTTCATGCCAGTTACTCAGTTGCAGTATCATGAACATGATTTCCTGGGGAAGAAAAATACAATAAATGTTTCTCAGGGGAAAAAAAATAAATAAAAATCACCACTATTCCCATCTTTGACGCTCCGATTCGTACAGGACACAACAGCAAGATCATTTCTAAGTGCTGTCCCCTGTGCATCAGCTACCTGGCACCCCCCTGCAGGGGCGTCGGGGTTATTCCCCCTCTCGTGGCTGAAGAGTAATCCGCTCCGCTCCTCAGAAAACGGAACAAATAACGGTAATGCCTGGCGTAGCACTGGTGCAAAATGACACTAAAAATCCGTTTAATGTGCTTCAACTCGGACATTGGTGCCTTCCACCATCTATTCAGCATTTCAAAGCAGGAAACACTCCGTTCTGACATTTTTAGAGGGCATTTTTCAACGCAGCAGAACCCTATTTTCACAAGCAGTAGCTTGTGCACCAGCTGCATTTAACTAGGTATTTTACCAAGGACAGTACAAATATGTTTTCCCCTCCAAAGCCAGTTATGTACAGAACACGAACCAGCAGCATCACTCTTGCCGAGAGAGCTTTGTGAATTTTGAGGAGACATTATTCACAACCAAGTGCTTGTTACCTAAAACCATTGCTACGCACTCACACGCAAGGGAACTGTGACTGAATAAGCAGCGTAAGCAATATAAATGGAAATTTAGTTTGATATACCTCAACTCCTCGAGCTGCCTCCACACCAAACAGCCCCAGGCTCCAGTTCCCGACGTTATACCTATTTATGTGGGTTTTCCAAAACTGACCCCACAGAGGTCTGCAAACCCCTTCCACAACAAGGATTTCTCAGTAAAAATACGAGAACAGGCGAGCTCTCTCCGCTCAAAATGATTTATAAACATCTTAAATGCAGCCTTGTGCTTCGGGGAAATAGTTCACTCAGCGAGCAATGTGTGTTTTACCATTTCTGAACATTAAGTGGTTAATATTTGCTCTAAATCTCCAATATCCCTTGACTGCCAGCTTCATAATTTGTTATTATTAATTAGCAACTATTACATAAAATAAAGTATGCCGAAACAGGCGCAGATCCAAGTGTTTGGATAAGCCCCCTCTTTGGCTAAGCCGGCATTGTTCCATTATTCATCAGGAGGTGTTGACAGAACATGGTGTGTGTTATTTCATCAGGGGCTGCGAGCAGCAAGTTTCTAAAAATATTTTCAGTTCTATTTACTGGGAACTTGTTTCTTGTTTCTTTTTTTTTTTCCTTTGCATAAACCAACTGCACGGCAAGCTGCAACACAAGCAATCAGCCAGTGTCGGAAATATGCCAACAAATAATAAAAAGCTTCGAGCAATCGTATTTCATTCATCTGGAGTTGCAGAAATCCCCCAACCTTAAAGAGGGGAAAAAAAAACCCAACCCTTCGTTCAAACAAAGCATTCATCACAAAAACTTGTGGAAAATTCTCCCTTGCTGTAGTTTATCATGCCCTGAAGGCCCATCCCCAGCAAAAGGAGATAACCAACGTAGGACATTAGTTCGAAATCAGAATAAACTCTTAAAACCATGATTACCTCTCAATAATTTAGTAAAGGCACTTTATACCCTAAGATGAGCCTCCTTTCAATCAGCATTTTGAAAATGTGAATTGGCACGCTGAAAGAGACCGCATTCATTTTTGCAGGTATTTTAATATAATTAGGAAAGTCGATCTGAGTTGCCGTTACATGTATTATGACAGCACTTTGAAACGCCAATTAGCGATCCGGCACTGAAGACACCCAAGATAAATTGCTCCCTTAACAAAAGCGACACTGAAGGCATGGGAAAAAGATGGAAAAGTGGCATCTCCAGCGTTAAGAAGAGAAGTAAATCAGGCAGTGGACAGGAAAGCTCTTTTATCTGCCAGTAGCACTCAACTTACAGACCTCAGCCACGTTCCCACAATCCTCAAAGCAGTGTGAACACATTAACTTCAGCCAAGCCACAGAAAACAGTGGGCTTACATCATATTCCAGCTTATTGCTCAAAATAAAATAGACGACATGCTTACAATCTCCTGACAAATCATCCTGCTGGACCTCAAAAGCATTGCTGTTTCGTAACAAACAATCCGAGGTAACTACGGTCACGTACGTTCAAGGAGAATTTACAGCAAACAGCCAAAAGTATTATTAAAGTTAAGAGTCTTAAAGAGCAAAACTGAACAAAACCTAATTAACAAATCAGTCTCCTAAGAACAAGCTGGACTTCTGACACAGCTCCTGTATTTTTTAGTAACAAGCCATCAGAAAAATGAGGCCATTTCAAATGGAGAGGGCACCCGTCCGGCAGGGTTTCAGCCCGTACACCCAGCCGAGGAACGGCAGCCCAAACTGAGCGGGGACAACAAGCTTCCAGCCAAGATCCAGCAAGCGGGCTTGGAAGGAAAGTGCTATAAAATGCAATGTTACGTTTATGGTTTATGTTCGAAAATGCAACTCTTACATGGCCTACAATTCTGTAAGACAACAATATACACGTTAAGTATATGCATATTTAACCCAGCTAAAATTGTAGACTTATAGGTATCTGTATGATGATCCTAGGGCTTGTTTTTGTAGGGTCCCCAAGAAAATCACTGCCCCTCCCTCGGTTCTGCAGGCCAACACCACGTCCCTTTTGGCTGCAATGTGAATGCAGCAAAGGCCAGCTCAGCTGGGGACAGCGGTGGTACCGACACTCGGAAGATGCTTAATTTTTACTTACGTTTACGTCTAACAAGCAATCAGGAAAAGGAAGTCTGGAAAGAAATAAGGTACTTCAAAGAAATAAACTCTGGATGTTGGGGTTTTTTTAACCTCTAAATGGGTTACACAATATTTGAAGTTGTTTAAATGCCAGTTTAAATGAAATGAAGACGTGGCAATGAATGAGTTTTTGCAGCATCATGCGTTTTTAAGAGTGAAGAACATCCATTATGAAACTATAAAAAGCAGCAACAGCAAACTGTGCTGTGTTTATCTTGTCACTTGACATATCAAAATACCCACTTAGTGTCAGCATAACAGACAAAAGTGTCTACAAAAGCAGAATTTTGCTCTGTGTTTGGCATACTTGCCCTTATTTCAATGACAAGTCTTTCTAATAGAAAAGATTCCTAATTACATGCTATTTTTCAGTATTTATGACACTGCAGACCAACAGTCATGATACGCGAGTGTGACTTAAGATGCAGTATAGCAAATATTTGGAGACAGACTGGTTTTAGTAGGTAGGGAGATTGCCAGATGCATTAAACACCAGAAATTCACACCACCGTTCCTCGGAGACCATTTGGTCAAGACTGCAGAGGGACACACTTTAGAAAGAATTCCTAAACAGCAACCCCGTTTCCATCATTCACATTGCATCTGCTTTCATTAACCTTGCAAAGGAGATGACTTCTTAATTATAAAGATATTAAAATGTGCTAAGCATTCTCTTATCTCAAGGTATTTGTCACTATTTTGTAGGGAAAATGTCACTTAAGACGCTATTTGAAGTCGCTGTCACTTCTTTTTAATTACTGTTTGCAATCGATGGGCTCCTAGTCAAGTTCCGTGGGAGAAAAATCGAAGGAGAGACTGATGCTTCATTAGGCCAGAGGTGTCCCCCCCAAAAAAAGGTTTAGTCCCGCTTTCTCTCTCCCCTCCCCCGGCAGCCTTAGGGCCACTGACATTCCCAGAAGTGGGTCGGGAGTTTTGCTCCCATCTGCAGATGGAGAGGGAGAGCAGCAGCCAGGGGCTGGCAAGGGAGAGCTGCGGGCAGCGGGCGGCAGGTGGGGGGAGGCTCTGCGCAGAAGCCCACGGCACCACGATGGGGACACCCAACTGCAGGCTGCGGGAAGAGTGCCCTCCTTTCTGTCCTTAAATAAGCCGGGAAGTTCGCTTATTCCCAGTTCACACCTGTGCTGCATTTGGACTAACAACTTAGTAAGCACAGGGAAAGTTTTCAGGAATCCCAGCAAAAATATCCTAGTTTAAGCTGAGTTAAAACACCAGGAGGACACGGAGCTGTTGGAGCGGGGACGGAGGAGGCTTTGGAGATTCTGGGANTTATCAGAATTTATTCTGTCGTATTGAGTGTGATCAAGTTGATGTGGAAGTTACTTGGTGTCATCTGGTTGGCCAAGATCTCTCAATGCCAAGTTTATAATAACTGTGAGTGTTTATATTATAAACACTCTAACTTCTCACCGCAGACACCTCATACTATTCCATGCTCTGCTTGTTCCTCATTTTAAGAATAGGTCCCTTTCATTATTATAGATCAAGGTAATAGAATGCCAATATCCTGTGTTATCTTCTTTCCAAATGTTAATACAGTAAGATATCTGATCTGGAAACGTAGTTTTAAATTTGTATTCATTTAATGTGCGCGCGCACACACACAAAAAATTTAAAAATCGGTGTTCACTTTTTCTTCATAATTCACAGTATTTTTTGTTTTGTCCAATCAGCTTTTCTGCTTAGTACGGCCTTAATTTATCCAAGTGTGACCAATTGAATCTCAGCTGAATTGTAGAGATTTCACAGCACAGGACCCTAGAACATGCCTAGTACTCCATGGCAGAGAAAATCTTCAATAATTTATTAAAAGCTTCCTGCGTGGATTCACTTACGAGTTCAGGGACACAGAAGAAAAGAAGTTGGAAAGAATGCTGGAATTCTTGCCCCTGTTCCTGTTCTACTGAAGGTGCAGAACAGCTTGTATCCCCGTCCTTAACACTGCTCTGCCACCTTTGTTGCCCTAGATCTGCAGCGCCACACTGCCTTCCCTACCGAAGCCCAGAGGATGCAGAAAAATGCTTTCAGATTACATGCAATTCTGTTGCTTTGAATCAATTATGTTGGGGGGAGGCTACGAATGCCTATTGTTTAAAAATCACTGTCCTAAAAATCACCTCCAACATTCACACATGGTCACTTCATCCCTGATTGCTAAAAGCAAGTCAAGCATCTTCAGGATATTTTGAGTTTGATAGCAAGAGATCATCCCAACTACATTGTTTGACCTTTTTTTTTTTAAAAAAATAAAAATAAAATCACCCAAACCCCACCAACAAAAAACAAACAAAAAACCTATTAAGCACTCACTGCGTAATATTGCTGGGTTTTATGTTTTTACCTTTGGAGATTTCCAGCGCACGCCTGGTTCTATATTCTGAAATTCAGAAGTGCACATTTCCCTGATACGCAAGATAACGCTTCTCCCCTCTTTTTTTTTTTTTGTTGTTGTTGTCTTACCTCAAGGTGGTACAAGCCATTTTTAATCAAAAAACCGAGCTACACAAGGCATCCCTACAACCCCTGTTCTACCAAGCAGGTCATTCCAACTCCATTACAGCTACCCCAAGTGCTTCCCTAAGCTTTTTGCAGCAATGCAGACACATGATATTAGCTTGTGGGGTTTTTTTCCTTACCATTTTTACAACTTTTATAATAAACATTCTCACTCACTGAAAACATAGCTGTTAAAAGCATCCTGAGCATTCAGCTATATTTGTACGTAAGTTGTTTCACTGTAATAGGGTATTTTTGAATGTTTGGCTTACAGTTACCCTTACTTTTTCACCTGACTCACAATAAGGCCATTTAGAAGGGTTTGCATGCAAGACAACAAAGTGAACAAAGTCCAAGAGAAAAGCCACTGTCTGTAATCAAAAGTAATGAATAAAGTGGTACAAAAATCATTTAAAGAAATAGTCTATACCTGGAAACCCATATATATATTTCCCCTGGAAAAGAGCTTAACCATTCAAACACTTCTGCTTTTGTTTCTTGGCCTTCCAAAAAGCAAATCCACACTACGCCATCTTTCAAAACACCAATTTTAATCTGGTTTTTTACCAAGAGTTGTTCATTTAAGAATCAGTTAAGCACACATTAAATTTTAATGTGGAAAGGATGTGTGCATCAGCTCCATCTGCTGCAAAGCAACTGAAAGGTAATAGCTACAACTCGATTTTTTTAATTTTGAAAAGTAGTATCTGAAGTTCTCACCAAAAATAAGCATAAGTGACAAGCTTATGTTTTCTAACGGGAATTACTTACAGCTGCATGAAATTGCTGCAGTTTTGACAAATGTTTGTCTGCATCCTTCCCCACACGGGCTGGAGAGTCCATTTGCTGTTTTAATCATACAGGGGAACAGGTAGATGCTCAAGCCAGATATCTAAGAGCACTTGGAGAACGTATAGAAGGAAGAACGAGTTTACACATAAATAGCCCATGGAGATCAGCGCAGACGATCCCTTTGCTTAATTCTTAAATTTAAGAGGAAATTCCCTGCTCATCATAGGTTATTTTTTCCTACTGTGCAGAGAAAGTTTGACAAAACAAAAGCCTAAGTTTTAACTTGTGGAAGTCAGAATAGAAATTAAAACTCCTCTTGGCAGGTTTGGTTAAGAGCGATTGCTCTTTCTACTTGCCTAATTTTTTAGCTAATACTTTTCACTTGTAACCGGAACTGAGAACACACAAGCTTGAAGAATCACATCATCCTTTCTGAATAACGAACCAGTAATTCATTTGCTTGCATGAAAGTGTTACAAGTCTTACTTTACCTTTCCATTCTCCTTCTATTGCTCATTATCCATTACCTAATAACTTCCTACCTCCTTTCGGGGAGTAGACAGCAATTTTGCCACTAGCTAAGTGAAAAGGAAAAAAAATAAAGGAAAACAACACACCAAAAAAACCCCCAACAGCTTTTAGGATTCTCTTCTAATCCTAAAACTTTAGTATTGCCCTGCTATGGCTAAGAAACAGCAGCAGGGTCTTTGTCCTCGAAGTGATAATTAAAATGCTCATTACTGAGCCACATTAAAAGGCCTCCACAGAAGCTTCAGAGTGGTAATGACTTTGGTTAGGCACGAGTGGTGAAAGACGTGCAACGTTAGCAGAGGAACGAAAGCCCAGCTGCTATTCCTATCTGTAGAGTAGGTGTGGAAGCATTTCCCTATTTATTTTTATAAATGTGGAAGTTCATTCCAGCCAATGTTACACAACAGGGTGGGGGTTTTTTTGGTTTTGGGGTTTAGTGTTTGGTTTTTTTTTTTTTTTTAATGCCATGGTTTCAACAGTCTAATGTAATTTAGAAGTGAGGTCACTCTTTGCAAGGCATAAGGTAAAGAATTACCCACTAAGCATGCTCTGAACAGTGTTCAAGACTCATTAGCACTTAAATGTAAACGCATGCATAGAAAATATATGCATTCAAGAACTGACACACAACAGGATGACGGTTCGGAGGACAGTCCTGCACCTCTTACACTGAGTCTGTAAGTCAGACTGGTCAATAACCTACCAGATCTCCCTGAAATCCAGATACGGTGGGTTGAAGTAAAGAGTTATGCTCGAAGTTTACCTCTGGCTTCATCAGCTTTCCTTGCTTAGCATGCATTCACACTGATTTTGCTACAAAATAAATTCAAATAAAAAGGAAAGCAAAATATGTTAAGCCCTCACTCTTTTTGGCTACAGAATTCCAGCCACAAACACATACATATGTTAGCATCTACTAAGGAGCTGAAACAGAAAATTAAAAGACTATTCTTCTCGGCACGATTAAGATACGTGGAGTAATACCTATTTAAATGCCTTAAGCACTCTCAAAGACTTTGTGGAGTCCTCTAAATACTTATGTTATTACATATATTTAATATTGTTACAGAATAGGACTGCCCCTCAACAGGTCATTTTGAATCTGCATTCACACATCCACAAATTAGGTTTTTTCCCAATTCTGTTTAAATTTTGAATATTTAACACTCAGAATGGTAGATTATATATATATTATATATGATATGCCATATATATTATATAATATATATATATGTAGAATATAATATATATCATACGTGGTTATATATAATGTCTCAGAACATCTACATTATTGGAATGTAGTTCCACAAGACCAAAGAAGGGTTTTGCCTTCAAGGAGCAGAAACCATATACTCTATAGAGGAAAACTTAATGGTATTGTCATTTACTTAGGGTTTTTTAGAAAAATCTGCAGTTATTATTGTAAGCCATGATTATGCAAACCCCTTAAAATAATGAGGCAGGACTACAGAGACGGAGAGTGGAGACTTTCTGGTCTACTACACCCCAGACAGAATCAGCTGTTCAAATAATGGACGGAGCAAAGAGCAACCCTCTCCCCGTAGACCATTTTGTCATCACCACATGGCACACAAACAACAAGCGCTTCCAGCAGCAGAGCTGCTGCAGAGCTTCAGTCTTGCTCTGATAACATCTTCTAGCCAGAACCTGGGCCTCGTGGCAGACACCAGAGGGTTTGGCAGAAATCAAAAAAAGCCAAATCAGGAAGAGGGATACTACCTTTGGGCTCCCTTAAAGGATCACTCTACAACTACAGCGTAGTCCAACAGACATTCTGTGCTCTGAAACAGCATAAGCCCTTCAGACCCCCTCCATTTTCCTCAGTTCATTAGCACATCCAAGAAAAACCCCTCCAGCTCCATAAAACAGGAGTTATAAAGCCATTTAGCCAAGCAGTGAAGCCAGAAATTACTGAAAGGTGCAGTCTCTTAGCCTTGAAATTTGAGTCCTCTTTGGATTCAGCCAAAATACTTCGGCAGACCATTCCTTGGTTTTCCAAATAGCATGCAAGACTAGTGAAGAAAGCTGCTAATCGGCACACAGACTCCTCAGTCATCTTTACCAAGTCCATCAATTAACCGTGAGCATCCTTGGTTTGTCTGTTCAGCTTCCTCAGGTTTCTTTTTTCCTAAAACAATTAGGTAGCTACAACAAAAGACGAAGGAGCCACCAACTGCTGGTTCATTTGGTAGCTCTGCTCTTGGGTCTTCCTTACGTGAACTACCCGCGATGCCGAGCCTCAGAGGACAGTGATCTTCTTCCATAAAGACTAGTAGAAGAGAAGTCAACTATTTTTGAAGAATCTACATTTGGAAAAGCAACTTTTGCACTGAGTTTCAATAGAGATGAATCTCAAAGAGCAGGTACAGATTGGTTTAAAGGTAGGCCTGTTTATGGTCTTGTTTTTAAATTAAGTAAACAGCATTTGACCAGCTTCTCTTCAGCAGCCCGTACACACCGCATTTCTTTCCCCTACAGCATGCATGTTCCTCGGTGACAACACCTTTTTCCAGATATTCTTACGTATTTCCCCAAGGTCTGTAAGTCAGGTTGTTAAACAATTCGGACACCTAAATTGTGAAGGATCTCGTGGAAAGCGTTCTCTACGGAACCAGATCACATCTGCTGTATGCAGAGCAGCGATGCCAATTAATTCACCATTCCTTCGGGCAGTGCAGCACATTTTAGTGCCAGAGAATTGGAAATAACATAATAGTTCATAGCCACAGTAGACCCAGTTCTTGAAAGTCAAGAACTCATTTACAAAAGCCGGTGTAATGCTCGACTATGCTGCTAATGTTATCTTGGTAGCATTTAGTCCTCCGTGGCTGTGTTTCTGGGGAGTCTATTGTCATTTCTGCAGAGACACGCATTGGGCAGGAGGTTACTTACAGCACTGCTTTTCAAAGCAGTTCATTTCAAAACCAAAAGGCAGAAGGAAAAGATTATGGGGAAAAAAAAAAAGTTAAGATAAAGAGCTGTGCCATCTCAGGCAAGCCAAGCTTCTCTCGGTGGATTCTGAGCACATACTGAATGACACTGTGTGAGCTGCAAAGCTCATCTTCATTGCAGAGGGGGAGCAGCCCTCCGTCTATGCATCAGAGCTGAGGGGGTCATTAGAAGGCTGGAGTTTTAAATGACTTCTTGCTGGATTTTTGATATTTACTTGAGCTTAAAGGGATATTTTTTTTCCCAGAACTGAGTAACGGTAATTCATCTTAATGCAGCTGATTGGTTTACAATACCCAAAGAGGAAGGATTTGACTGATTTGAGTTCCAAGGTTCATTTTAACATGAGTGATATGCTCCAGTCTTTACCACTTCTAAAGTTTTGAAGAGCAAATTAAGTTTGACTGTATAATAAGCAAAAGCACATGAAAAATGTGAAAGGCTGAAGATATCCAGAGAACATTTTCTAACCGCACTCTTATAACACTTCAGAACATAGTTCTTGAGTATACGACTCATCATTTTTGCACTATACACATCATAGGTTACAATAAAACTTGATTAAAACCAGGAGCAAGTCAGTTAATATTTATCATCAAAAGACTTTTTCTACTTGCCGTACGATAAGTGTAACTAGTATGCAGTGTGGCTCTATTCCCTTTCAGCTCCAATCCCTTTTTTTGTATATAGATACTGGTTTCTTGCATTAAAATTCAGAGGAGGAGTCTTATTCCCCTGACAAAGTTAACTATTATAAATAAATTACAGGGCTATCCCAAGTAACATGCTTGATTTAATCAACAAGAAGTTAATGAGGCCAAATTGATGGCAGAAATTAGACCAAGACTAGCTGACAGGTATTTACGGATATGTTGAGCAGATAAGACCGTGGAATCAATATGGGATTTCACCAAGTGAGGGCATCCATTACGGAGACAGTTTAAGGTGTGTTACTTTTTCCTCTTAATCTCAGCAGAACACAGCTAGTGACAGGGCAAAGCAAAGAGGAACGAAAGGTTAAAGCTTTCAGTTAGTAACTTTTACCGGAGAAGTCACAGAAACTTTTACAGCCTTCACTATGCTTTCATTATAAAAAGTATGCACGAAAGGCTTTCTTGCTGCATTTTGTTCATCTTCGAAGTGAAGGCAAAATCTACAGCTTCATTGACAAAAGAACTTACAACAAGTATGACTTGAAATCATTTCATACAACATTCGGTTGCTGCAATCATCAAATCTAGTGGTATGTCTTGTTCTCACGCTCCTGCCTCTGTATGGCATTGGTGGCCACAGCGACCTGAAGGTAAACATTAGTGCGGGACACTAAAGAAACAAGTAATACATCCACAAAACTCCAAGAACTCCTTGCCCTCTACTTCCACACTGCAGAACCCGAGGATGTCCACACTTACGCTCCACCATTCATCCAAACTCTTCTAAAAAAAGTTTGTGCTCCCCGGTTCCCAAGGCTGCCCTCCAGTGCACACCGCGTGTGCAATAGAGTAACAGTGACAGAGCGGGCACACCGCTGCTGAGGCGCTTCGTCCTTTTCTGCTGCTCTCCTTCCCATAGGAAACTCATTATTTGGAGGAAATTACAGCTAGGATATCACTTCACAAGCAATCTGTACTTGCGATAGGAAAGGAATTCTTCACTGATGAATAAGAAGTTGACTACGTTCTAAATTTTTAAAATTACTGTTTTTTCTTTGCTATTCAAAAGGTAAAGGTTTTTGTCTGTTACTTTATTACTTAGACCATAGAAACATTTTTCCTATCTGCCCTTCATTGTAAGATGCCTATGGATTTCACTCCCCCAAAATTTGTTCACAGCTTGTTGAAATTAAAAATCATAAAAATCTCACATCACTTATACCTGGCTAACTAGAATCCCGTTTACTACACAGAACTTTTTATTCTTTGTGACCTTGATTTCAAACAGTACAAGAATATACTCCAGGAGAGATACAGACAGACCTAAAATTGAGCTGAAACATTAAAGATGAAGTAATGAAGTCAACTCGTTTCTAAGATGTCGTGTCCCTGTTACGCTGGGCACAATATGTTCATATCATCAACTATATATAAACAATTTTTTTCCTTCTCTTTTCCAGTCTTATGCTCCATCGTATGACCATGTTCATGTAAGACATCTCTTCTTCACGGTACTGTAACTTGGACTGGGAAACCTACGGCCAGAGGCACAATTTGTTCATAGTTACATGGGTTCTCCTTCCTAATGCTGGAAGGCACAGATCTAGTAACATCTCAGAAACCTCTAATGTCAACTTAAAATTCCCATATTCCACTGCAGAAACCTCTCATTCAAGTAGCCTGGAAGGTAATGAATCAAAAAATACCACATACTCACAGAGCCCGAGCCTTCTGTGCAGCAGTTCCGAGCAGTTTACAAGAAAACTGTAAGAAGCAAGTTTCCCACATTCAAAGTAAGCGGCAGCCCCTGCCTGGGGGGCTGGAGGAGCTGAGCATGGCTGTAAGATGGTCACCACACAGGCAGCGCTTCCCAATTTCCACTGGCGTCTGCTCCTCCTGTTCTCCTTCCACTTCACAAGTGGTGTCCCCCAGGGATCGGTGCTGGGGCCGGTTCTCTTTAATATCTTTATCCATGATCTGGAGGAGGGGATCGAATGCCCCCTCAGTCAGTTTGCAGATGACACTAAACCAGGCGGGTGTTGATCTGCTGGAGGGCAGGAAGGCTCTGCAGAGGGATCTGGACAGGCTGGATCGAGGGGCTGAGGCCAATGGCATGAGGTTCAACAAAGCCAAGTGCCGGGTCCTGCCCTTGGGTCACACCAACCCCCGGCAGCGCTACAGGCTCGGGGCAGAGTGGCTGGAGCTGCCCGGCAGAAAGGGCCCTGGGGGTGTTGGTGTCCAGCCGGCTGGATATGAGCCAGCAGTGTGCCCAGGGGGGCAAGNAGGGGGGGTTAATGGTTGGACTTGATGATCTTAAAGGTCCCTTCCAACCTCACCGACTCTGTGATTCTATGATTCTCCATCTAGTTAACATAAGCAAATCCTCCATAGCGGTGTGTCCCCTGTTTCAGTTTCATGAGCAGTGTTAGTGCACCAACATCCACCCCAGGTTTTTGCCAGGGAACTCCACTAGTGGTGTATCTTCCATGCTTCTAAATGGGAGTGCTGCCACCACAAGTCAGGAGCCTCTGAGAACTCTCTGAATAAGGAGAAAGCTACTGAGAGCTCTGTAAAAATCATAACCAAAACAAGAGAGAGATTTTTCTCTTTCTTCAGGAAGTAAAGCAAGAACTGCAGGAAAAAACAATCACTCACCACCTCAGCCATAAGCACACGTTGTCAACAACTCCAACCTACTTGTAATAGCAGGAAGCAGTTACATCAAAAATCAAGCTCTAGTCTTGATTCCAATTATTTATAATGCTTATTTTAGGATATTTGTTTGTCTTCTTTACTGTGATAACCTAAAATGTTAAGTTGTCATTACGGTTTTATTGACATACTATTCTGTTTTCAGTTGCTATAATAGATAGTTCGTTTACTTCACCTTCCCTTGACTTGGAATTCCACTTACTGGAATACTTCCAAAAGCTTCACTGAAACAGCTCAGATGAAGAATCAGCTAACTAAGACATGGTTAAATCCTAATCCAAGGATCATTCTGGAATTACACTGAGACATAAACCTACCTCGAATGCAGATTTCAAAAGCAAAAAGGGCCTTTAAAGTTCTCAGTAGATTTTTTACGTAGCTACTTGTTTGCTGCATATTTTCCTGTTGGGTAGAATTAGCCTAACCATGACTACTGGTGTAAAATAATGAGATCAGAAAGAAAAAACTATGGAAGTTCTCTCTCTTACTTGATTTTAAGTGGTTAATGTGCAGATTACTGCACATTACCTACCTACTACTAATAAAAATTGCTGTATTGCATCTGAACAAAAGGTACCTTTAGCTTAAAATCCTATCTGTAAGTGTCTGATACAGGAATTCTTTTGAAAGAAACAGATTACGTGCAAAGAAGCAAGCATTTTTTTCAACAGTACAGAGAGGCAAATCAATAACAGGACGCATTGCCCCCCACTCATGATCAGTTTGCACATACATATGGATTTCCAATAGTTAATGTAGACTATTTTCAGTGTTCCGGAGAGAAAAGTACGCCAGCTAATTCTGTTCCTAAAGTCAGATGTTATTCCCGTCCTCACAGGGATATTCGAATATAGTCACGTCTCTATTTAAAAAGAAAAAAAGGAAGAACTAGTTTAAATCCGTAAAATAACCTAACTTCAGTTCGCACCCTGTCCTCCTCTGGAATTCCTGCAGCAGCCGTGGCAGAGGCGGTCCTGTTGTCCTCGCCGTGCCTGAATTCTCTTTCCTAAAAATGAACCCCCTCAGGCAGGCGTGCGCACAACCCACTCGCAGCCTGCAACGCCCAGCAGGGCAAGCTTTGGGGCGCAAGGCTACGCCCGTTCGGTCTTCTTCTGAAAAGCAGATACAAAAAGAAGCCAGAAAGCAAATTCATTTCATATAAGCTGCATAAGCAGGACACCTTCATCTTCCTAAAACACTAGTTCATTTAGAGGCGATTCTCACTGTCCCACCAAACGGCTAATAAATGTGCTAAATTCGACTTAAAATGCACGCTACTACTGCTCGTCCTGACTGGAGCGAGGGCACAGAAACAAGAATTCAGCTGGGTAATGACGAGCTGCTCAGCAGCAGATGCTGCAGAACCAATTTTAACCAAAGTCCTTGAAGAACATTATCAAGCACTCAAAAAGTATAAGATACTCTATGTTTTTGTCTTCTTTATAGTTATATCCTATCCCCTAGATTTAGCCAGCTTTTCACGTGAATTCTAATGGAAAAGAACAAAAGCAGCTCTGAATTTACCACAGAATGGCAAAATCATGAAGGAAATTTAAACTACTTTATCTACACAAAAGAGAAATCCCGTGGCACTACAAGCACTCAACTTACTAAATTAAGTTGTGCACACATGTTGCTCATTAAGCAAGCCTTATCTTGCATGGTAACCAACGGGACTACTTCCGAACAACTCCTTCAAGAATTGACTATAAAAATTAGCTCCACTGAATTAATGTGAAACCACTTACAAAGCTTTGTCTTTTCGAGATTGCGAATTCGACACCCGCCAGCCTGTCGAGAGAATTCTACTGAGCACCATCAGCACTTCGGAACTTGCATAAATTACAGCTGCCTATTTCCAGTGGAAATTATTTTAGACAAAATGCTTGCATATGCTAGTTTATCCACCTGGATGGTATCTGATTTTCAGCAAGACTTCATTCTACTTTTCAGTAGAAAAATCGGAATCTCGGTAATTCAGAAGTCAAAATATTGGTACAATGCGTTACCCGAAGCAAAAATTTCATTAAATTGCAAAGACATGCCTACTTGTGTTTACACAACTACTGCAAAAAAATGTCATCCCTCTTCCCTTTAATTCACTTATCAGTACGATGCTATTGCATTTCCTTGCCAGTTGAGTCTAAGGAAACAATATTAAAGGGGGGAAACCACACTTAGCCCATGCAGAACATTTTGTCTACAGAACACAGACGGCATCATGGCTGTGATGCTCACAGTCGTTTGCTGTACCTGAAGCTTTCAAGTCATGAAACATTATAATAGGCCAAAAGATGCTTCAATACATTGAAAAGCGATCCAGAAAAATGAAAAGCTTACTACGGGAAGTACAGAAGCATGGACTTATTTTCAAGACTGTCAGGTTAAAGAGGTCCCCTCAACCATCTTCCTCCTACTACCTAGCGCTATCATGCACTTACACCTTGGACTTTGAGGCAATAATACGATCTTGGCTGCACTGCCTGAGAACGAGAACTCAGTTCAGTTGCTTCTTGACCAAACTGCCTCAAAAAAACCCGCATTATTACTCTCGTTTTTCTTTGTCCAACAGAGGATGTGTAAAAACAATAGAAGGTCATGAAATTAAGTGTATGCTTCCCACTCACCTTAACGATGAAATAAGCTGTATGCTTCTCACATTAACCCTGTTAACTTTCTGAAATTTTACTACATAAAACATTTAGTGTTGCAGCCGCTTAATGCTAAAACATCACTCTGATTAGCTATCAATACTGGATTAGCAAGGTTTTTTTTGAAACGTATTAGTAATTCTTCTTGGCAAGCCAGATGTGCAATTTGAAACACTTAGACCAATTGTCGAGGTATACACTCAGCCTTTTTGGAAAATCAGAAAGTTTTAAACCACCTCAAATCGGTTACTTAAAAACAAATTAAGGCGCTCAGTATCACCAGGAAGCCGTGAAGTTCTAGTTGCAGTTTACAGTCAATTTCCATAATCCCTTTCCCCAAAAGCAAGTGCCTGAAATGCCACTACTGACACTGCCAAGTTATTTTGTTACACTGAACGCAATTACGCTTGAGGAAAAAGCTTTGCTACAGTGAGTTCATTCCACTTAGGAGTCAAAAGAACACAAAGTGGAAAGTTTGTGAAAACTATATTACAGAGCTCAACTAATGACTCCCTGCCAGGTAGAGAATATATCACAGATCACACACAATCACGGGATGGTTTGGGTTGGAAGGGAGCTTAAAGATCATCCAGTGCCCCCCCTGCCCTGGGCAGGGACACCTCCCACCAGCCCAGGCTGCTCAGGGCCCCATCCAACCTGCCTTTGAACATCAGGGATGGGGCATCGACAACTTCCCTGGGCAACCTGTTCCATGGCCTCACCACTCTCATAGTAAAGAATTTCCTCCTGATATCCAATCTAAATCTACCCTCTTTCAGTTCGAGGCCGTTGCCTCGCGTTCTATCATAATGCCCCCTGATAAAGGTCCCCCCCATCCTTCCTGGAGCCCCCTTTAGGGACTGGAAGGGGCTCTAAGGTCTCCCTGGAGCCTTCTCTTCTCCAGGCTGAACCCCCCCCAGCTCTCTCAGCCAGTTGCCGAGATGGCTACTGTTGCACTCAGTAACATCTCTGATGAAAAAATTCAAAATCCCCAAGGAAACCGGCTCATAGCACACCAAGAGCAGCAGGGCAGAGGCTGGATTAGCCTATTAGCCTATCAGACGTATTAGCACACTAAAATCAGCGATGCCAAACGAGCTATGCTGGCTGCGTGAAGAAGTACCACCTTCTCCTCCAACTTGGCATCCTGCAAACCCCATCCATGCCTCCACTTGTCCATTTCCCTCAACAAAGGAACTTGTGGCTTTCCCCAGAAGGCTAATGGGGAGAGACTCATCGGCCGCCAGCCCACGCCACCGGGGTCCGAGCAGTTCAGCAACACCTATCATAATTATTCCACTTGGCACACGAGTTGTTGCCTTCTTACCATGTCTTAGAGAGACAAGCCTTCCTGAAGCAATGGGGAAGAGACCAAAAATTCCTGTTTAGTGATGACGCCTTTCACCATTAATACAATTTGCAGTCACTTTGCACTGTAAAGGCATTCGCACCCCATCGATGTCACATAGCACTCCGCAATACACATTTAATTTTATCATCAATTCATTTCAGTTGAACTTTTACCGGTGGTGAAACAGTGAATGCGGTTTAGTCCGCATAATTGGGAGAATTTATCTATTTTTACCATCATCCAAACATCTGCCACAGTCCTTGACAAGGGACTACACTGGTTTTAGCAACTTTTTTTTATTTTTTTTTACTCCCAGTTCCTCTCCCACTTACAAGTTAAGTTCTGAGTGGTCAAACAGGTAACAGTACAAGACAACACTAATGTTGCTATGCATCTGAGAAAGGTCTTTCAATTAACTGCCAGATTTGTAAGTAGTCAAAAAGTTAAATGATTAAAAAGCCGGGAGAGCCTTTTACAGACAAGTTCTAAGCAGCACTAGAGCCCAACAGGAACAAGTTATGAGAAACCCGCCGAGCACTTTGGATTCTACCAATTACTGATTTTACTAAGCCTTGCTAATCCTTCATGTAGCATTTCATAAAACATTTTCTAAAGCATAACCCCAATACAAAGTCTGGGGGGAAAATAAATCCATTCTGGAATTAATTCTCATAGACAAGTGTGTATTCCTCTCGCAGTCAAAGGGCGGAGCAGACATTCCAGTTGCACATAAACAGGAACGCTGGCACAAGATTTCAGAAACAGATCATATAGGGCTAATGCTCCAAGACTATCTGGAAAAAAGAATTACAGATGTTTATTAACAGCAGCTTAATCTAATTCTAAGATGTGAACTAGAGATGTGTTACTAAAGAGAGGATCTACTCAGAAAATATTACTCACCCTTCGAGAATGCTCATGAACGAGTGCTTGCAGCTCTAGCCTTCACTACTTTTATTATTTTATCTAAAGCTAGAATTTAGCATTTCATTGTTTTAAATATCATACATTTCCCAAAGGGATTAGAAGACCTGCTCATTGCCGCGTCACTGACCCTGTGGTCCCTCACCTCACCCCTGTTCTCCGCCACCCGTTATCGCTTCAGCGTGAGGCTCTTCAGCCTCTGCAGGATTCCTGGGACTTGGGCCCCACCGCTGAAATGAGCCAGCAGTGCTGTGTGACGCTCTATTCCCAACCATCTTTCCCAACCATCTTCTCAGGAGGAAAGCTATGGCAGACGTCCTTCCCCAACAGCCTGGGATGACACGGACAAGTACCTGCTGTACTTAAACCAACAACCCCCAGTCCAGAAGGGAAGCACGAAGGGATGAAAGAAAGTGGTTTCCCCAATGAAGTCAGTCAATTCCAAAATATTTTTGAAGTGTGTGCACACAGAGAGCACACGCTGGGTGGTAAAAAGGATGAATTGCCCAAGCTGTTGAGGGAGATGACCAAGGACTGAACCCCCAAACGGAGTTCTGATTTGAGCACACTATGCAAAGACTTTTATATCACCAGCACCTCCTCCTCCTGGAGGATCAGATACGTTACAGCACACTTTTCACACGATTCTAAGTCACACAGGATGGCAGATTTTTGAACAAATATATACTCCCAATCAGATTTCACAATATTTTTTTTTTTTTAGTTTTCACTCATTTTTTTCTGTAAAAGTAGATCATTTGTACTATTTTTAGGAAAAAATATATTAGCTCTTTTTATCATCACAAGTGTAGAGCTAACTATTAAAGAGGACACAGAAACAGTTTGGAGAACTTGAACGTATCGCTGTCCTTCCATTCTGAAATTCAGCTTTGTAATTTAAAGCCATGGGCAATACCACAGCCATCTCAGCTACTAGAAGCTTCCATATATTTTACTTCCGTTCGCAGAAAGAAAATCTAATTCAAATTAACTTCAAGAAACTCATCATATTCCACTCTAATGTGGACGTTCAGGCTGACATTTATGTAGAAATCTATTGGAGGAAGTATTTTTTTCTATATTAGTGACAAGTGGCGATTCCGCACATTTAAGGACTGGTTATAAAACTGTAGAAAAGTCTTTATGGCATGATTAAAAGCAGCCAGAAAAGGCTCACTTTACATGTAGTCACTGAGTCATTTAGATTGCAAAGCAATACATTTGAACTTGAAAATGAGCTTTACAAGTCTATCTGTCTCTAATCCCCCCTCAGCGGTACTTTGCAGGTTATCAGAGAGAAGGCTGAGTCACACAGTCACAGCAGATTTTCCTGGGGTAAAACAAAACCAAAAAAACAACCCCAAAACTTTGCTTCCTGCTGGACTTCCTCTCCGTCTCAGTTACTGAGTCTGTCAAGGTCCGTTTAGCAGCCATTCCTCCCACTCCCCATGCAGCAGAGTGAGCCTGACATTCGACAATTCTGCCCTGCTCTAAAGTAAATTAGACAATTACTTTTCCACTTAATCTAATGTACATCATTAAAAGAAATTAGCCTTTTTGCATGATCCTCCACAGACACGCAACTTTCCATGTCCTCCGTCTATTTACACGCTGAGAAGAATTACAGACTGAGACTTCTCCTCTGGTTCAGCTAAATAATTTGGCTGATGAGATGTTTTCTCTAGTACTTCAACCTCAACCATTCCGCGATTCTGTGATCCTACGGGCAGCAAAGCAGCAAAGGAATACTTAGGGAAATGGTTAATTAAATCTTACTTCTTTAAGCCATTCATACTATTAATTTCTTATAAGCATGAAAATGGGAAGAGAAGGAAAGCCAGAAGAGAGGTATTGTTTCTAGGCAGGTTTTAGAGGTTTGCTGTTCCGAGTCCCTCGGAACATGCTGGAATCCTCTATTCTGTTGCCTTGCGTTCATTAAACACACAAGGTTAATAGTAGAGGTAAGAGGAACATCTCCTGTGTCCTAAACCTTGAGACATCGTGGTCTTGCAAACTTTGATATCACAGAATGGTTTGGGTGGGAAGGGACCTTGAAGCCCCCCCAGTGCCCCCCCCTGCCCTGGGCAGGGACACCTCCCACCAGCCCAGGCTGCTCCAAGCCCCGTCCAACCTGGCCTTGAAAGATTATACTATATATATACATTCTTATCAGTAACTGTCAGGTCATAGTACTAAATATTAAAATTGCTTGTAAAACAAATTGCATTTTCTACTGAAAAGATGTGAACAAAGACAGCTAATTAAAAAGGACCATCACAGCGACAATTTCATAGCTCACACTGTGCATGTGTTCATTACATCTGAGAATGCAAAATGTTCAAAGCAATTTATCAATTTTAATAGATTTAACAAATACCTAGACTTGAAAATTACATGGCATTCACCAAAAGGAAACCAATGCAAGTTTGTTACAGTACAACAACATTATTAAGCAGAAAGAATTTTAAGGGCTTGCAAAAACAGTGAAATAATTTATTATCTTTTGTCACAATAAGAAAGCCAAGGGGAAAAAAAATTAAGATTTTTAATTGTTTCAGTGTGTTATCTAGAATCATATTGCTTTTCTGCACCAACCTTGTCTCTGCATAGTCAGATTCAGCGTTTACTCCATTTCAGAGCACTTCAAAACATCTTTTGGATAGATTTTCATCATTGTGACAAGCTGTAAAGCTACTGAAAACAAATCCACCAAGGCGGTAACTTCTGCAACCCAGCAACAGTAGAAAATTCTAGGGCATCACTTGTATTGGATGTTCTGTTCCAGCATGAAAAAGGTCAGCTATTCCAAAACTAGTCTCTGGGTCAAGAGTCTGATCCCACCCCCTCAACTGCAGGAGGCTAATCCCAACCCACGGGGTCCCAGTCCCAGTCCCACGGGCATGTTAGGCGTCAGACGCCTCTGGCCCACTAAACCCAGCTGCTTATCACAGCTTTGGGGCGGGGAGGGGGAAAAAACAGGGATAAAACTAGCAAAAAAAAAAAGAAAAAAGATATATGTATTTGCCTTCCCTTTTGAATCCTAATTCTTCTCTTTACTGCTCAGAGACAGCTGCTAAAAAGGCCCTCCTAGAAGAATTTAAAAGTTTACCGAGGATGAGAATGGTGCAGGTTTGGGAGGATGAGTCTGGTTCAGGACAGACCTACTCTATGAGCCAAGCCCATCCCACGTCACTCCAGGGTATCGGTTCCCATCCACACCAAATTCAAGAGACTTTTCCTGTTTCTCTCCCTGAATCTGCTAGAAACACGGAGACAAAAGTTAATTGCTGCCCTGGTTCAATCTCATAGCCAGGCAGCGCCGAACACGAACAAAAGGACTTGCCTCCATGTGACAAGCCACTAAAGTCTCACAGGATACAGGTTTCTACTGACAGAGAAATAAGTGGCAAACTATCCTCCATCCGACCTCAAAACAACCTTCTGGCAGAAAGCGGCTAAGAAAAAAATAAATGGTTGCATCTGAGATTTTTTTTGTTTTAATTTTTGAGTAATTCTTTTATCTGAAGTGCCAACGCTACTGCCAGTCAAACACTACAGTCCTAACCAATACTTCCGCTTATTGACTGCTTATTAACATCATCCCTTAACTACTTTCCCTCGATACGGAACCCATCCGGCTAAAGCTGGGGCAGAACGCTGCTCCTGGCTCCTCACCTGCTTGCAGCTCCTTCCTGCACTTCAATTCCACAGATCCAACCGAGCGCTCTGGCAGGAGACGCTGGCGTAGCACCGTCAGCAAACCGACGCGCTGGCATTTTTCTGCTATTCCTGGGAGCAGGAATGGCGATTTCTTCAGCGTTTAAGCACTATTCCCCAGACTGACCTTATAATTCCATTCGAGATGGTCACACTTCATCTTCATTTGCACCAAATAAAGGGAAACTGCATGAAGCAAATTAAGCACAAGGCAAAGAAGCTACCTAGACATAGATAAAGAGCTAAGGGAGCTTTTGCCCAAGACAAGACAAAAGCTGACCGTGAGAAAGAAGGCAGAAAGAAACATAAAAGCACATCCTCAGTGACATTTCGCCTCTGCTCTGAAGAAATACAGTTCAAGAGGGAGGACGGAGGAGTTGGACAGAAAGAACATTTCGGGAGGAGCAGGGCTCTGCCTTCCGCTGGAGTTGCCTGCCACCGCCTTCACCTCTTAGCCTAATTTTAGACTATCATAAAAGTCTGGAGCTGTCTTGGAGTAACTCAAGCTCATGCTGAATAACAGAATTAATTCCGTGAACAGCCGCGAAACAGAAGATGATATCAGCGCTCCAAGACTCCCGCTGACTGCCTGCGGGTCCCTGCAGAGGACACACGCTGTTGATTCTCACCACCACAGCCCTGGAGCCTGGACGCAGAGAAACGCACCCTGGGCAGCACTGAGCCCGTGGACGCACCGAGCCCCAGCAGAGCCTTCCTTCAAGGTGTGGAATTTGTCTGCTCAGACATCCCAGCATTATTCCATCAGCCTTGCAGCCCGGTCCCTTGCCCGTCAGTCAAACAACACACACACATTCCCCCCGCAATGAAATAAGCCTGGTTCACCCTGCTGGGAGCAAGGGTTAGAGCTCTACTAACATTTAGTTTTTAGCAGATCTGAAGGAACTGGCTTTCAACTGCACTCATAGACTACTAAACCACCTCAAAATACAGTCTCTGTTAGATGAACTCGACCCTTAGCAGAGTGCATCAGCAGCACTGATGCCACACGCGGCTCCCACCCGAGGAAGCGAATCCTACAGGAGACTCAGCAGGTCAAGACGAGAACAACTATTATGGGTGGAAATGTGACCTCAATTCTAGTCCTGCAAATTGGACTCATTTTTAGTTTGCAATAGCTGATCAGCATTAGTCCTTCCACAGCTTGCCAGCGCACTGCCAACCCTACTGGGAGTTAAAACCACAACAAGGAATAAAGCACAGGCGTCTTACTACAATCTTAACTACAGCAGCTCGTGATTTCCTCCAGTTCAGTTGCTGTCTATCAAAAATATGCTCCCAACTTCCCCTGCACAGCCTTGAACTCGGGTCAATACCATACTGATTTTGGTTTCTGTTGTAAGAAAAAAAACCCCAAACACTTCAGAGGATCTTTGATCAATTCCTACAAACTTCTGGTTTTCCAGTATCAGATCGATTATTCTGCAGTTCACCTGGTTTTGTGGATAGCCTGCACGCCTCTGGGTGTGCCTGGATTTAATCCTGCAACTGAAGATCCTGGCTTTTAGTTTTCTTTTAAAGAAATAAAATAGTATCTTTTGACACAAAGTCCTGACAATCCCCAAAACAAGCTGCAAGGTATTATGGTGAATCCACCGCCAGTATTTTGGGCCTTGTTATCACTGATTGATGGTCACATTCTTGGAGAACAAAGGCATCTGCTTAATTGTAATGGTCTAATGAACATGGAACGCTGTCAGATTCAAGGTGTATTTTTAAAGTTTGGGCCCTGTTTAGAGCCGTGGCACAAGGTCTACACGTTTGTCTCACAGCCCCATGTTTTCAGAGAGGCCCGTTTAATAAAGTATCCAAGGTAACAAGTGTAAAACATTAAATGAGTGAGTTAAAAGTTAAAATCTGCTAAGCACATTAAATCCACTAAATTATCTGAACCTTCCAAGTGCATAATGAGTGTTGCAGTAATGAGTCAGTGAAGGGTCTCACTGCCAAGGAAATGAGAGGAGACTAGTAAGAAAGCCCGAAGAAGTACAGAGACTTCTCCCCAATGCAGGTGTGGCCCCCCAAAATTGGCAGGCAACCGCTCACAATTCAGTACAAACGACCATTTAGTATGCATTCCGATTGAAAACACTGGAAACTAACCATAAGTAATTTTTTGCAATTATCAAAACTAAAATATGAGTCTTAAACCATACTGGAGAGAGAAGCATTCAAGAAGTGTCATGTTATTTATTACGGAACGTATCCAAGGTAGAAGATCCTGTACTTCAACTACAAATGGCATGCTAGGTAGAACCAATAAAACCCACATTTTAAAAAATCTGCTCCTATTTAATGCTTTTCAATAAATTTATGCCTTTTAAAAAAAGTATTTTCTTAGAGCAAAGACATCAAGACAGAAAGAATATAACGTACACATACCTGACACTTCTTGAACTTTCACCTTCAGACCTGTAAAGTAATACACAAACATTTAGGACATAATTACTTCCAGCATTAATAAGCCAGACAGTCTAAAAATGGTAAAACTTCTCATGCATTCTCTCCCTTTGTATTTCAGTTAGTTTTTCTAAGGCTCGTTGTACTTTCACTACTAATGACACATGTAAAAAAGAAACCAGTCTACTTCAGTTTAGAATAAATCTATTAGAAGTTAAAAAACAGTTAACAGTTGAAGGCAATAATTGCAATATTAAAATATATACTGACACTCTCTGAACCCTCAATAAGAGACCTTCTGTGAGCACACAATAACAAAGATTTATCTTCCATATTTGCAAGTGAAAAGCTCCGGCCTCTGACATAATTCTAGAAGCAGATCAGCTTGTACCATTATTTATTTTTTTTTTTAGCCTTTCTTCCCTCTTTAGTTGAAAAGGTCATAGGTAAATATATTTATGAATCTAATCCCCAGGCTTATTAGGCACTACTCAGAAAGGGCTACGGTTTGCAAATAAAAGTAAATTTAAAATATTTGAAAACCCGCACTTGTCTGAATTTCATAGTTGTGCAAAAATGAGGAATAAGATAGACCCAGTTATAGAAGCTCTATAAAGAGAATTTTTTTTTTTATCAATCAAAACTGGAACAAAGCCTCTCTCCCTGCCCCCAACATTTTTAAAGTAAGGAAATTTAATTTAATGTCATTCATACTGGCATAGTTTCCTCCTCCAAAGAGGAACAGAAACATAATTTTCCCAGCATTTCATCAACAAACAAAATCCAGAAGAACACACACAACCATTTGCCCAGCACTTTTCCTTTCTCACTCCCAAACAATCCAGCCTCAGCGCTGCGGAGACCTCAAACACATGAGTAGGCTCTGCAAAACCAGGAATCGAACACACCAAGCAAAGCGGGAGATTCCAGAGCAAAACAAAGCCTCAAAACTCCCTTTCCATGTCATAATCTTACCAGGGACCCAGAAAGGTGCTCAATATGAACTCACGAACTCTAGCACGTAAGCGACAATAAGCCAGCACCAAAGTTGCCACCTCAAAATCAAAGACAAGGTATTTCTTTAGGAAGGCAAGGAATCTTTCCTACTTGACTGGAGGGGAAAAAAAAAAAAAAGACCAATTTCTTATTAGAGTGACTTCCATCTCCAATGAAAACTTGCTTATTATGCCAGAGGCAGTAGAAAAAGTTATGGCTAGTAAAAGCTTCATGAGTCTAATGCCAGCAAGCAAACAGTACTAATACCTAATTTTCAGCATGTATTGTAGAAATAGGTATCAAAAATTGACTTTTTTTTCTCCCCTGTTCACTACATGTTTTAACATTGTCTTTATTTTCCTCATGCTCAAAGAAAAATGGATAATGGATAACATTAAAAGCACAAGCTGAGAGGAAAGAAGGAAATATGAATTTAGTCCTAGGAGACAGTCGGGCAGCAGGAAGAGTACTGCAGTTCAGCGGGCTGAGCGGAGGTGACAGAAAGGTGGCCAGGTATACCTACAAGTAGGAATGTCAGTTGATGTTCCCAACAGCCAACATCACAGCATACTTTAAATCAGAACAGAAATGGGCACAGTGGAAAATTCTGTTGCCCAGAGCAAACTTCTGCCTGGGAAGAAGGCGGCACTGCACAACCTCTCAACCTGGAACTCACAGGGTTCCCTGTAGAGCTTAACCCTGGTTCAAAAAAAAAAAAAAAAAAAACAAACAAACCCACTCTTCTCATATTGTTACAATTGCCTTTTTACTTGGAAGTGACAAAGAATCGTCCCTGCCCTTCATTTAAGGAAGAATGCTGATTTAGTCTCTCTCACCACTATAAAAACTTCCTGTAGCATTTTGTGTACCCAGTGCAGGATCTGTCCATCCAAAAAATACTCTTGACCTCTGTAAGAGCTCTGAGAATTTGGGTGTTACCGGCATCACTGCCTGTTATCACAAGATGTATTTTACTGCATATTAAAAAGATTTTATAGGACAACACAGAATGGAAAAAACAATCCCACAAATCCACACCCAGAAGAGTTGTTAAATAAATATTTAAGAGAGAGCACTTTGTCAGCCCTTGTTAATGAAGACAGGCTCGGCTCTCAAAGGGCTTTACTTCCAGCTCTGTTACTTCATTTCATTCAAAACATTTCAACATCTAAAATGGCGCAAGACGTCAGCAGTGGTCTGCATTTCCATCCTGGCTCCCTGACATCCATCTGCATCCGAACCCTTGGCATACAAGAGGAGAAGACGGAGCAGAACAGAGGCGAGGACAGGACCAGCACAAGGGTAAGTTCTAGCGCCAGGTTGCAGCTTCACGAATTCCAAGCTGACACAGCGTTAATTCCCGAGTATCTTGTGCTTCCCTTCTCATTTTTTAAAGCCTGTCTGGTCACTTTAAGTTGTTCGGTTTTTAGATCCGCACACGGATTCTGACAGACAAAAGGTAACTTCAAAGCAGCTTTTTCTACATGAAAAAGTTACGTGAATGCAAGGGAAGGAAAATGAAATCACCTATGCATCCCCAGGAGTAATGACAAAAATTAATGAATAAAGTGTTTAACTGACACCTTCCCACACAGTTTTCAGCAAATTACATCTTGCAGGACGTGTGCTTTACAACTGAAGAAGATGTTATATGTAATTGCTTCTACGTTCAAGTTTTCAAATGTCGCTGAGACAACTGGATTTTTAGCACTTCCCTTCTCCGCCTTTCCTCTTGACTAGAATAACAAAACCATCTGACCCAGGAAAATGTCTTTGAGCGCTCAAAGCATTTTGGGGCCACTAAAGCAGCAACCAGCCATTCCAGACCACCTTTCCCCCAACCCACTATTCCTCTCACTAAAACTCAAGAAGTATTTGAAACCAGGTGTTTTGGGCAAGGAGAGTTGCCAGGACAAGGCTGGGTCTCTGCAAGGTGCTCTTTGCCAAGTTAAGTCCGGCCACACCAAGGCTGGAACCATCTGCTCTCCCAAGCTGGTCACCTTCCAACCCAGCACAGCTAACAATAGGGGGGGAAAAAAAACTGGACCATCACATCCCTTCTTTATCTTTAGGATCTCCAAAAAGCTGCTAAATTTGGCAACTGCTACATTTGCATTTTCAAGGCTAAGATTTACTTGAGTCAAGTCCGAAGAGTTATTCAGCGATGGTCGATTTTACTTGGGGAATGAGTAATTGGTTTGCAGGGCTGAATGAACACACTGCTGAAAAAACCCCCTACTACTTGTAGTTTGAAATAAAGCATTAGACTTTCTTTAAGCATTCTTTAAACCCAGGATTTGGGATCAATATTTAATGTTTCTGCTTATGCTGTAAGCATATGCTGAGCTCTGGATTATTTTTTTTCTTTTTGATCCAGCCAAAAGAAACAACACCATCACCACTGAAACAAGGAGAAAGGTGAAAAAATTTCTGGCAAAGTATTGCCTTGTTTCTTTTAAGGTAGACCTTAAAGGCACAAGAAGCTGCAATATGTATCTTATCTCCTATGCCGCAGTACTGTATTTTTAACAGAATATATTCCATTTCTATATCTAAGTTTTGTCAGTGATGTGATAAATGTCATGCAAATTTCTCCAAGATTTCTCCTTTCAACCCTGGCTGCTTTCCAAGGTTTCATTTGGAGTAGAACTAAAGAGTAACCTGCAGGCCCCACTGAAGTACAAGTTTGTCTTCTTCCTGACCCCAGCAGCTTCATTCTCAGTAAGAGATACAGCAAAACGTAACCTCTTTAGATTGTTATAGTCAACAGAAGCAGAAATTACTTTGCTAATAGCAAATATTTACTGTAATCCCATTGCAAGCAGCGGTCAGGAGAAACAGGTACCACCATAACTAACCTTGAACCAAAAACCAACCGCAAAGAAAAACAAAAACCCCAGCACTTGAGACTTCCAGGCGGCAGAAAACCAAAGTGACTATTGAAATCCGAAATTATTTTTGTTTAAGTTTAAATGAAGCACTGCCATCACCCGCCATCTGTCAATCCACATCTGTGAAAACTACCGATTTCAGAAAAAAATCTGCATTCACAGTACCAAAGTGACAGATCTTCAGCTTTCCATAACCAGGAGACAGTCACCACTACCCTCCTATAAACACACCAAGCAGAAAAGGACAAAGAAAGTATCTTAGCTTCCAGTTGCTGAGTTGGTTGGCAATTTTTCAACAAAATACTCCTGGTGGGAGGCTGTCAGCTGAGGAAAAATTGAAAGCTATTTACAGGAATATCACAATTTTGAAGAAATATTTGAGAACAGCATGAGAGAGAAAAGCCGCTCTACTTGGGAATGTGAGAGGGTCCCATTCCCCGTCAGCAAGTCCCTTGCTCATTGAGGTAAGAGGAGGGTCTTAAATCCCAGAAGCAGCACAGCTTCAGGAGCAGAGCTCCTCCAACGGCTTTTCCTCCCCCTAAAGATTTTAGCAAGTCTCTGGCTCACCCCAGCAGGAAACATTCAATTCTCTCCACTATTTCCCCCTCTTAAAGCAACAATAAACAAGCTGAAAGTCTTCTGTCATCTGATTTGTTGCTTACACTCAAAGCTATGCTTAAACATGAAACAGCATCACGTAAAGCCGCTTCTAAAAGCAGCTTCAGGACCAGCTTTCAACCTGACTCATGAAAGTAATAATCTTTAGAATAAAATTTTGTTCAGAACCATTAAGGCGTATTATATAGAGTGAGGTACACAACTACCCCCTGCAACAATTTCAAGCTTAGTAGATACTTTATTTGGGCAATAAGTAGAGTTATGGCAATGTTCTATAAAAGCAGATTATATAGACAGCAGAAACAAGAGTTTTAAAACTCTATGTGTCTAAGATTCATGTTCAGGATGCAAAATTTCGCTTTACATGGCAGGGTAGAAAAAAGCAGAAGTGAAATCCTACTGGAAAACCCCACAAGTGGACAGGACTTTAGTAGAGTTTTCACAGCCCCACACCCACCCACGTGGCAGTGCACCAAGTCCTGCCTCCTCACCTAAAACAAATTGTCCCTCCCATCACAATACAAAGAACTGGGTAATAGCCAAGGTTTAATACAGCACGTCAAACTTCCACGCTAAATAATCATACTCCACCTGAAATACATCTTCTTGCAAGCCACAAGAACTACTTTTTTTTTTTTTTAAACAGATTTTAGGAGACCTACAACAGGTATGAATATACAGTAGCTACATAATAAAGAGCATTCTAATTTTTTTTTTTTACAAGAGGAAAAGATTGAACCATATCTTTACGGAGCAACACTGGACTCAATGCATTTGATTAAGCCTTGCTTTGAGCACAGAACTTGCCTCAAGAAAGCTACGCCTGTTACAGGTCATCCTTTTGTAGCAGATGAAGTCTTTCAGCATTTGTCACACCGACGAACAGATTACCTTCAAGGAAAAAAGCTTCAGGGAGAATTCATTACTGGCTCTATAAACGCTACTACTTCTATCACGAGTCGGCATTAGCATGCTTCAGTATAAAATTTCCGTGGGTTCTGAGCAGCGATTCAAAACAAGGTGGATGTTGCCAGGAAACTTCCAGCCCCATCTAAGGGCTATTAGAGCTTTCCGGGGTTTTCAGTTTAGTGTACTCTGACTGAACGACGTTATGTGCCCCTATGGATCACAACAGATGTGCGATATCCTGCTAAGTAAAGAAATGCTCTTATCATAGAACGTGTTGGGTTGGAAGGTCCCTCTAAAGCCCATCCAGTCCAACCCCCTGCAGGGAGCATGGACATCTTCAACTAGAGCAGGTCGCTCAGAGCCTCATCCAGCCTGGCCTTGGATGTCTCCAGGGATGGGGCCTCCACCCCCTCTCTGGGCAACCTGGGCCAGTGTCTCACCACCCTCAGGGTAAAGAACTTCTTCCTCATGGCTCATCTAACCCTGCCCTGCTCTAGTTTAAACCATTGCCCCTCGTCCTGTCGCTACCTGCCCTTGCAAACAGCCCCTCCCCAGCTTTCCTGGAGCCCCTTCAGGGATGGGATGGGACAAAACGGCATGTCCAGAAACACAGACATATGGGATGGAGACCTTCCTTTCCAACAAAATGGGTTCGATTGCCAGACTTCGTATATTAGACAGGGTCAGAAAAATTCTACTGGGCTGAAGACTCTTAAAAGGAGTGATAAAATATTAAGCGTAGTAAGACCTGTCCAGTCAGTAGCATTTTAACAAGGTATGTTTCAGGATGAGAAAAAAATACTCGTTTCACCGCTAATTATAGTCCTTTCAGCAGGATTCTGTTATTATCCATAACGGAAGGAAAGAATGAGCACTCAGAGCAAACACATGCTCTTGGGCCTGCCCATCACAGTAGCAACAGAGAGAATGAATCAATTACAGAAGTATGATTACTGCATTGCATTTTGATTTAATACGAGGAAAAAAAAAACCAGCCAGCTATCTTGCATAGTAGGAAAACCACTATTTTCATGGATTATTTGAGAACATTAATATCCCAATAGTCTTTTTGTTCTTTTCAAAATAAAATGAGAAAGTCTAACGCCCACTTTGAATGCAGCTCTTTGATTCAGCACCCTCCCGGACAGGATCTCTAAAAACTTCCCTCGGAACAAAAAGTTTCTTTCAGAAGCTTCCATCTGACAAGCCACACAGGATGCACATGAGCGTTAGGGACAGGTAAGATGCTGCTAGTAACGAGAAGTCTTTGGAAAGAGATGTGTGAGGTCAGAATAAAGGTAGGCTCAAAGACGTGAAAAGAAAAACCAGCGTAAACTGAGCACCCCTAATGCAATGCCAATCAAGGTTTTTTCACTATTTTGCTCTTCAGAGCTTATTAACTCAAGTCATCTGCATACTGAAAACAAGAGAAAGTATACCAGAGTTTTTCCTTGAAAAGAGTAACAGAGACACCCACATGTCACTCATGATTTTTTACTTTTTTTAAATTAAACTGACAGAAGTGTTCCAGCGTCACAAACCAGAACAAGTATTTACCCAACAGAAAGATGAGAGGTTTGATTTTAGTGAACATAAAGCACGTCACCTAGCGATATTCAGCAAACTTAAGGACTGGCATATAACAAATAGCCTTCAAAACTTAGCACCGCATCTTCATCTGCCATCATCACCTCCCCTCCCAAATAATAACTAGACATACTGCCAGGAGAGTTTCTTAACACGAGATGGAAGAAGTTCTTTGTTACAGCATCTCCGTGTCCACCTCCGTCCTCCCTGAAGCCGGCAGGAGATGGACAGCAGTAATTAGCGCCACCTAAAACCCGGCACTGAAGTAGAACTGCAATACCGCTGGAAGCAGCGATGCTCTGAAACCAGGGAATGCACCAGCAGGACGCCAGTGGCTTCTGGTGAAGTCTTTCCTCTCTCCTGCTTTCTCAGGCTGATCCCATCGGATCAGAAAGCCAGTGCCCGGCTCCAAGGCTTCATCCCAGAGAAGGGACAGGTCACCTGAGGCTCGGATCCACTCACCCCACTGCTGCCTCTCTCCCTCCCTACCTGCATCGCCCCAGTTCACTTCAATCCAGCAGTTTGCTCAGAAGGAAACTATGGAGCGATCACCTTACCAGTCTCTCCTGCCTGCTGCTGAAATACACGTGACGCTAATCCACGGACATACGCAAGAGAAACAGCAAAACCCAGTACTTCAGATGCACAGCAGCTAACTAGCACCATAGCTGTTTCAATACCACAGAAGTGATGGGGCCAGTAATCCCTGTGCTGTTTTTATTGGATACATTTGGAAATACAACCCTATCTCAACTGCAGTAGATTCCTAGCCTGCAGCATCACTCATTTCAGAAGTCTCTGGCTATTACAGTAGCTCCTGGAAGCATATGGGAAAGGAGAGTTGTACCTCTTAGAAAGAGGCCCATGTCCATTGGGGAGTTCAGATTGGGAAATACATAAAGATAACCCAGCAATTCCTGCACACTCCAAATTCTCCGAGCCCAAAAACCCAAAGGAGCAGCCAAAGTCACCCATTCAAAGCGGACTCAGACGTGTAATGACAGGAATCAGCATTGATCCACCTCAGCCCCATAGGCTGTGTGGAAGGAGGTGGGATTTTGGATGTATGTCCCATTCACGAGAGGCTGCCAGTGCCCAGCTCCTGCTCTCTTGTACCGACCAGCCCGGATCATGCCTGGCCAGCAAGGGAACTACTCCTCTGGCAGCTGGGATGGGGTCTGTAATTAACAGACTCCCGCAGCCCAGACCGCCAAGCCAGCCTGAAAGATAGCACAGGGTCAGCATTCACCAGGTATCTCCCTTTTTCCAATTAGAGGAGGACCGAGAGCTGGAACACTTCCCCTCAAGCATTTTACAAATTTTACAATTGCTGCCTGAAATCCTTCAGACCAATACTGCTCCCCCATTAACAGGCAAGTCTGATGAATCCTTTTAAGTGAAAATAAAATGAGCAACGGAAGAAGACTGCTCTACAGTGAAAGGCAAGTCATTCCCGCAGTGGGTAGGTTTGAAGTCTGGCTCCCCCTGCTCTTTGATCGCGCAGTCTGTGGTAGGATGTACCAGGACCAGCAGCTGCTTCGGTGGCACCTCCAGTTCTTCCACTGGAAAATTAAAAACTGCGTGTGTGTGTGTGTCCGTGTCTTTCCACTGCAGTTAGTGACAAATGCCATCATGGAACGCCCCAGAAAAGGCACACCTCAGGGCTCCGTTCAGTGAAAGGCTTCGGAAAAACCTTCGCCCCTGAGCCAGAGGATGCTCTTACCCGAGAGAGGAGTGTGAGTGTTCCAGAGATATGTGTGATCCTGAAGCATTTTTTTCACATACAAGTTTTGTTGTATGTAAGCAAGAATGAGCGCACTTCTCACATTCTACAGCAACACTATAAATTAAAATCGGATTAGTTGTTTCACTCCTCTATTCTTGCTCTTAACCAAAACTCAGTGCAAGCCATTTTCCGAAATGCCCTCTCCGATTTCTAGTACCAGAATTCTGTATTTCGCACCGTATCATTTGTGTTATAATAAACAAAGAGTTTCTAGTAAGGATGAATTCTGCTCTTACTCCATGTCAGATATGAATCTTGAATTCCTCTGTGCTAGCAGCAGTAGGGGAATAATGCAGAACTCTACTTCTAATTACTAAACATCAGCTGTACTGGCTTACAGCTCCACCAGCCCCGTACTTACAGGATAGTTCATTCTGTTACGGAAGAGGAAACAAAACAACACAGAGGTATCAGTAAAAGCTGACCTCCCCACATTACTTGATGGAACTGTAGCTCACAAGTCTATAAATGCATTTATATCGGTACTTTCAGTAGTATCACTTTATGTTTTACTTAGGATATTCTTAGTAGACGTACAGCTTTTTCATGCCTCTAGCAAGCGAGGAGCTCTTCTCCAATACACTACGTCGTTCCTTGTATCATTACAGTGTTTCTAATGTCAAATTGAGGAGACACCTTTTCATCAACACCATTAAACCAAACCCATCACAAGATGCACAAGCCTCCCAAGAAAACTCACACGAGTTACAATGGCACCAACCTCATGCTAAGGCCTCAAGACCCCTGACCACTTTAAGACACAGGGGAAAAAAAGTATTCTTTGATAGTATGCCATGTTTTTAAGTACTGGTTTGATGTTATAATGAATGTAGAGAAAGCTTTCTGCTTCATTATTCTTAAGGCTTCATAAACTTCAGTCCTCCAGGCACCATTGCACTGCTCCCGCAGGCTGTGTATTTGTACCCAACAAAAAACCCCAACCATAAATACTTTCTGACTGCAGAAAAAGCAGGAAAAGTTTAGATGTGATTTTTCCATTACTAAAAGTGAAAAAGGAGCTTCAGTTGAAGTCATAAAAAGTATAAAGCTTAAAACTCCCATCAGAACTACATACAAACTAGATTTGGGCTGGTACTTAGACTAATGGACCTCATTGCAGATCATGTGTGAAAGTGCACCATCTCCCACGTGAAATGGCAGCAAGGAGACAAGTAAACACAAGGGTGAGCATATGAATGACGAGCTGCAAGATCCAATGCGAGTTAGACAAGAAGCATTTTCAGACAGCATTTTGAAAGAAAAAAAGAAAAATAACAGAGAAGACAGCAGGTGCCCAATTCCCATTGTAACGCCATAGCAACGAAGTCGGCAATCATCAGCTATGCTGCTGGAACTGCTCCTCTGGGGCCGGCCCAGGGCTCGCGCTTGTAAACAGAGAATTCCCAGGTTATGGCAATTTTCCCCAGGTACAGCGACAGAAAACAGCGCAGGGAGTTCTACTGTGCGAGGGAGGAAGGAGGTACAATGAGAGGGAGTTCTCCATTAAAGCACAACATACACCTCACTGCTTAAAAAGGACCTATTTGATGAGTTACCAAATGGACTGGATATCAGACACACAACCGCCAATTAACAATGTTCACTGAAACAGCACACTTTCACAAAGAACAAAGCAAATCACACTCTTTTTGTCCTATATTTTCTACAACTCATATTATTTTTAGCTATCTCAAGTACGTGAGAGTATCACAGATACTCAGGGTTTTTTATACAGATTTACTACGTGCAGTCTTCAGGTCTCTGCCTGCATGCCCTCACTCCATCCTAAGCAGCATCCTTCCCTTCCAGCTCTTGGAAAGCATTGCTCATGTGGCAGCGCTCACCAAAACCTCTTCAGTCCTTACAAAGGTATTGCCCCCACACAGACACTTCTAGTCACTATGTTAAGAAAAATCAATTCCAAGCACAAGCCTGGACAGGAACGCTGAGAACAGCCACTTCCTTAGATAGTAGATGCCATTTTTGTCTTTTAAAGCTAAAGTGTTAAACCCAAGCAGACATGTCTCTCAATCCCCGAGAAACAGCAAATATTTATCTGCCGTAGATGCTGTACTCTCTGATAAATACCACGGAAGTGCAGCTACTGGCATGTGGTCTCCATAAAGAGCTTGTTATATAGAATCATAGAATCATAGAATCATAGAATCCTAGGGTTGGAAGGGACCTTAGTAGATCATCTAGTCCAACCCCCTGCCAGAGCAGGGCCACCCTAGAGCAGGTTACACAGGAACGCCTCCAGGCGGGTTTTGAATGTCTCCAGAGACGGAGACTCCACCACCTCCCTGGGCAGCTTGTTCCAGTGCTCTGCCACCCTCAAGGTAAAGAAGTTCCTCCTCATGTTTAGGTGGAACTTCCTATGCTCAAGTTTGTGCCCGTTACCCCTTGTCCTATCACTGGGCACCACTGAAAAGAGCCTGGCCCCATCCTCCTGACACCCACCCTNTAGATGCTGTACTCTCTGATAAATCCCACGGAAGTGCACCTACTGGCATGTGGTCTCCATAAAGAGCTTGTTATATCTATTCCTGCACTGTCTACAGCCACTACCATCCAAAAAACATCCGCTCTAAACTCTCAGCAACCCCTGGTGAGCGACTGGTAAAAAGATCAGCTTGATTTCACCGCCCAGCCATCGCTCTCTTGCACGTGCCACTGAGCTTCAGGCCTGAACACAGCCTCTCCGCACCCGCCTTGTTCGTCTGGGATGTATTTTTTAGTAACCAAGGTTCTCTTTTTCCCTTAATGCCTGGAAGCAGCAGACAGGATACAAAGCCCCGCACGTTTTCACAAAAAGCGAGCCCCTCCACAGCCTGTGCCCTGCGCGATACATCAAGGTTATAGGGACCATCTCTCCGCCCAGCGAGAGGCAGAGGAACACGCTTCCTCCACACGCAAAGACCGACCCACCCTGGGCAGATGCTCCATCACACCGCCCCCGGGGTAGCCTGCAACAGCCTTCCCTACCTCAACAGGTAACAAAAACAGCTAAATACATGAAAACTCCTCATACAGATGCAGCTCCCCCAGGCCACTTCTCGCTACCTGGAGAAACGCTGTCCTCCTCCGCGCCCAACCATCCTTGTTCCCTGGGGAAGGGAAGGGAGGTGTGGCGGCCACTTTTCTGGGAAGGCGGTCCATACAGCCGTGTGCAGGCTGAAACAGCAGTGGGCTAAACACAAAGCAACCGAGAAATAACGTTTACATTCCTGACCATCCCTGGAAGGGGAAGCAGTTAAGCTGGAGGGTGAGTCAAGAATCCCGCTCTTTCACATCCCCCCGGAGAAGCCTGTCACGTGTGACAGAAGTGCCACCGCTCCCAGCCAGCGCCACTCCAGGCCGACGGGATCATTCAGAATTCCGGCCCCTCATGTGTGCCACAGAGTAGGATGGAAAAGGACCCGTGGAATCGGGAATAGAGCCAAGCAGAACATGGGGGAAGAGGGGGTGAAGCTCTGATTGACAGAGTTCTCTATTTGGTCCCCCTGCAGCAGACGGGGTTTCGGGGATCGACGCCCCCGGAACAAGGCAGCGCTCTGCTAAAAAGGCTCTGCAGCTTCCCCGGGCTTCACATGGAGTCCGGCACCGATACCTGTCTCCTGAGATTAAGCCATTAGAATCAGCAGTGAAGCCAATTTATGATCTAAGTAAGAATATTGCCAAAGAGCCATATGGACGGGAAGTAAATATTTTGCCTTGATAAGCAGGGGGTGGCTCTTAAAGTCAGCATCAGAACAAAGACTTGAATCTGAAGAGAGAACTGTTTGCAGATTTTTGCGTTTATGGCCTCTCAAAATCATTTTACCTGTTTTCATTTTTTGCCCTCTCACTCTTCAATTGTTTGTAATTAATTGCTTATAAGGGAACAACTAATAATACATAAATTGAAATGCTGCATCTGCTTCATTTCTGTCGGAAAACCATCTCATTCTTACTATGTTAATCATTTAACAAATGAGCTAATTCCTTTTCTTTTCCCTGGCAGCTGAGATTTTTCCAGCCACTGAGTCTCCCACCTCCGACCTGCAGACTCGTCTGTCCCTACCCCAGCTCAGGAACCAGCAACTTCCCAATCAAAACTCATTTAGATGTTTCTTTCCAGCTCAGCTAATTGAGTGAGAGATTCATTTTTTTTGGTAATAGCTGAGGAAGTGAGAATGCAACTTAACCCCAGAAGTAATGAAGAACTGCACAGTAGATTTTTAATATATAACCACGCACCAGAAGTCTCTGAGCAAGTTCAATGATACCGTGAAGTGGAAGACAAGTGGGAGACAAACTCTTCTGCAGAAGTACAAAGAAGTATTGGGAACTACTAGCACATGGTGTTCCTCTGTATTGTATATATCTACAGTGGCATTATTCTAGTTTAAATTAAGAGTGATCATAACTGGCGAGCCACTAGACAGGATTATTTCTGATTGCCTTGCCATTTACAGGTAAGGCCTTACGAAGAAAGAAAACTCTCTTTAAAATTGGAGTTTAACTAAGGAGTGCATCCTTTTATCTTCCATTTAAAATAACATTTAAGATGGAAGTACAGCTTTTCAACAGCTATGGCTCCAATTAAAATATTCCCTCATAGAAGTCCTTGCCTCTAACGGCAGCTAAAGGCTTTTCAGAATACGAAGGTATCTATAGCAGAACACTTTATCATCCATTTAGCCTCTAAACATGCAATCATCAGTCATAAACATTTAGAAAATGACCAAATCAAGCTTCATCTTTCATTTGCATCAAGTATTTGCATTTTCCTTAATAAAATTATCTGTTGGCAGAGGGTTGCTGTCGAAAATGTATCTCGGATACATATGTGGATTCGTTCGGGTTAGAGCAAGCAGCCAAGACGTCTGCAACAAGAATAAGCAATTTTCTACATGTGGAATTTATGTCTTTAATCCTCAGGCTTGGGAGGCCATTACATCTCTACACTTATCTTTCATATAAGACAAGATCTCACTATGTGTTTTCTATAAGGATAAAAAACCAAACAATAAAACTTATGGGGACGTAGTTGGTGTCAGCCCACCATCACAGGAATTTGTTCAGTCATTGATCCAACAAGAATTACAAATCAAAATCCAGCGTCTGAAACCTCCCTATGCAAGGTAAACCAAAGCACTTTATGGATTAAATTTTCAGTGTAAACCACACTTAAGTCTTATTTCAAAAGAGGCATCTGCACATTCAATTCCACCCATGGATTATTAGAGCTCCGAGTGATCTGTCATTAAAAGTTACCTTTTCGAAAAATAAAATGATGCTTAAGAGCAACTAGATTTCACACTACAGCACAACACTATTAAAACATTAACACACTTAACCTGTGGATTAACCTCACGGCCTGCACGGGCAGCATTCGGGATGATGCCAAATGCAAAGACAACCTGAAACGTGTGGGGATATAAAACTTGCTTCCAGCAGACTTGATGTGGCTTTGACTGGGAAGAGACACCTCACCACTCAAGACAGGAGCTGTTTGACTTTCCACACCGTTTTTGGTGGATGTTTGATTCCCAATCATTCTTTGCTACCTAACCCTCATCTGACCCTGAAGTTCAACCCGATTTCAGCGACCAATTACAACCTGAGCTTTGCTGCCATTGATATAACCCTTTTCCCCAGTCAAGACTTAATTAGACAACCTGAAAAGGTGAAGAGAAAAACAAGTCTATATTCTAGTACTATAAATCATTAGACAGAAGGCATAAAGAATAGAATTTAAGTCTTAAACTTGTTTGATGTCAACTATTCAGGTCTTTATAAGCACCGCAATTTGCAATTATTAAGTCTTTGCATGCAGAAGTTAAAACCATAGAGGATTCTTGGCTTCTTTTTAGATGCCTGGAGGCCTCAGTTTCGATTCTAACAGCTGTACTTACAGCTAATGGTTTTCTTGCCATTAGTCAGATTCCATCTGTCCCAAAACCTGCAGTGGTTATTGACAGAACCATCCCCAGCATAAAATGCCCTTCCTTAATCTTGAGGTTACAGTTTCTTGAAATGATTTTGGCACGGGATGGAGCAACATAGTCTAGTTCTTATCTTCTGAAAAATGCCTTACAATTTTTTTGATGGATTTTTTTTTTTATTGGTTTTGTTTTGGCTGTTCTTGGTTTTTGTTGGTTTGGTTTAAATATTTATTTATTTAAAACGGCTTGGTTTCTTTGTGGTGTCTTTTTTTCCTTCCTTAAAATCAGTCCCCCAAACACAAGCTTCAGCATGATTATAACTTTCAGAGAGGGTTTTAAGAACTAATCTATTCAGCTTTTAGAAGCATTACTTTAAACACCTTCTTTATCCTCCATAAGTGTTACTCAAACACTCCCTGAGAGATCCCTGTACCTCAGCTTTACCCAATTTTTTGCTCAATCCACTGTTTGGCATTTTCAATTGCCTCATGACATTGATACATTATATTACTTTTTTTTCTTTAGATGAAAGCACTCTCCAGCAGCTCATACCAACCTAGACATAGCCAGTGAGTCTGCAGAGGTTTGATTGGTTTGGGGTTTTTTTTGGTTGGTCTAGTTTTGAAATCCTCACAGCATTACACAACTAAATCCCACTTTGTGTCAATGTTCACAGAAGGATTATTTCAGTCCTGATTTTTGGTAGCATCCTACCTTAAGTGAAAGCAGATGATGTGTCCATCCATTTGCCCTTAGTAAGAGCACATTCATGCGTTTGTACCTTTGAGGTTAGTTCTTTCTGCTAAAAAACATTTCATAACCTTTTACACTCCACTCTCCCTCCCAAAAAAAGTCCTTTAAAGAACAGTAGGACACCAGGACTTCATTAAGCATTGTTACCTAGTTGATGTACATGGATACAGGTCCACCTGCCCCACCGTAACTCCAACGCTCCAGCTTGGAGGATCCAAACAGAGAGACACAGAAGCCTAGCTTATATGGCAAGTAAGACTATTCCCACAGCGACATTCGCAGAGATATTTTTACTGCCAATACATTCCACCTCAGCATTTTCACTTCTTAAAAGCAGCATTCATTCCAGAGCTCTGCAGCTCCAGGATGCTCAAACCTTGGTATGGCCCAACTGAAGGTATCACACGAGATGCCACCCATCCTCCTTGCCACCTTTCCCCACCTCCTTGTGCCCTTCACTTGCTGCACTGAAATAATGTGAATATTCTCACTGTTTCCTTACTGCTGGAAACCCCAGGTGACCTCTGGACCATTACTGCACTTTTCAAAGTTTACTGCAACAAAGCCTGACTGTGCCTGCAGTCCAGTGTGATCAACCTCCTTTTCTTTGGATTCATGGACATGCACCCAAGGCCTCTGCCCTGCCTTTCCAGCCCCAACTATTGTCTTGAACAGTTCCTTTGCTGCCACCTTCTAGTCTCTTTTTTGCTCTGCAACGTGCACCACTAACGCAAATCAGGAGCTGCTCTTTACTTGGCAAACCAACCTCCTCTATTTAGGGAAGAGCCTGCTGGTATGAAAATGTTTTCAAAGGAAACACAATGGAGATGGGAAAAAGAGCAGGTGTATAACCAGTCTCAGCCATACGACAGCAAGTTTGAGCCAAGTTCAAAGACAGCGCTTATTTGGCTTTGTGCCTTCTGTTCACAATATGACAATGTGGTTTTATTTGGCTGCTGTCAAAGAAGTCTACAAACAAATGAATTTATTTTTAGTAGTGCTTGAGCTGCTAGCAAAATTTAAATAACGTCCAATGAGTGGTACTGGCACAAGCAAATAAAATTATGATAATATTTGTCTGGCACTCAATGCATTAATTACTTAACGAGGCTTTGCCTTCTAAGGGGTCAACACTCAAGACATGTAAGAAATTTAGTATCTTCAACTTTGTAAACCAACACAAGTTTATATGCAATAGGCGTAGAACTGGGGGAAGAGCATCCTTTCAGATGCTCATCCATCAACAGCCCATTTTTATAGTACTCTGACATTACAAAAGCAATAACATTCCACTCATGGAAATAGCTAAGCTCAAAGATCAAGCATTGATGATACTCCAGAGGCTTCTTTACATACATATTGAAATTTAAGATTCCTTTTCTTTTACAATAAATCAACTGTCCTGTTTGAATAGTCACTTCAGTTTATGAAACGATTTTGATGGATCACTGCTACCTGGCACAATGAGTTCCCAAATCAATCTCGCCTCGTAAAAGGCAGCTCTTCTGGATAATGATTCCAGAGCCCTAGCCTAGTCGCCGTTTATGATTATTGCCGGTGTGGTGTTCAATCCCCGATGAACAGAGGCCAAGGGCAGCAGATATACAATAGGGTATGCACATCCGGCTTGAAAACACATCTCTACATTCACAGCCTGTACAAAGTTCCTGCTCCACAAATGGCTGTTTAGAGAGACCTTCACAATTCCAGATCAACTCAGGTGTCATGCAACTAAAATATTTGCAGCACAATTCCTTTTTTAGATAATCACCAGCTTTTAGGCATCGATCCATTTGTACGGCAGCAAACCTTTTCGCAGGAGCAAAGAGGTGAGGAGATGGCAGGAGACAGGATATTTTTGTGTATTGTAAGTCTCCTGCTCGTTATATAGATATCTGAGAGATGTAATTCCTACACAACTACAGCAATATTAACTTTAATCTAACTAGTGTAAGAGACGACGGCAGCAAGGACGCGCTGATTCCCATGGCAACACCAGTACAAAATGTACCAGTTCTACTGAAACGCTTGGGCTTTCCTTGGGCAACCGAAGCCTTTTCTGCCGCATCTGCATTGTTACAATTATTTAAGCTATAATGAGAAGAAAGTTCAGAGGATGCCCATTAGTGGTGGATTATATTCTTTTTTAACCTGAAACAGAAGTATGTACTTTTCTTCAAAAGAATTACAAATACCTAAAACCAATTACAGTTAATAGCATAATAAATCCCGTCATACAGGATTTAGAGGACATCTGGTCCTTGCTACTTGTGTACAGAAAGGTGCACGCTGTACAGATTTACACCTTATTAGGACCATCTTTCATCTTGTTAACACTGTTTACATCTGCCGAGAGGGCTGAAAGTAGGGAATTTGTATTCCGAGCCCCTAGCTGAAAAGCAGCAGCTTTGTGAATCGGATACAGTTGGCTCTGCACGCCGCATCCAGCCGGTAAGCCAGCATTTGCTGTGAAAGCGCCTTGAAGTGCGGAGATAGTTTCCCCTCCTGCAAACATCCGTTCAGCATTTGTCCTAACAGGCTCCCTGGGAAGGCGAAAGGGATAGAGATATCTTCCCTGCAACGTTTATTCTCCGGCACAGCAATTGCTCTGGAGAAGGAGCTGGGCTGCAGCTGTGAGCCAGCAGCCAAGTCATCCTGCCTGGGAAAAAATAAGCAATCCATACCATTTGTCACTGGGCTATTTTTGTTTCAGCTATTTCTACCCAACCTCACAGGGCTGAATGTCCTATACGTTGTGTGCTCATTTGACTATTAAGTTACATTGATTATTTTCCCCCCTCCCGTTAGCCACACAGTGCTCCTATCCAGCCTACAATTTTGGCTTCAATATCCTGAGGGCGAACTGCATAATTCAATGCACTTGCAAATTCAGCATTAAGCTTGTCCAAAGCCAATATAAATGCAACAGAACTACAAATCATCCTGTTCCACACCGTTACCACCAAAATTTCTTATTCTTTGAATTCTCCAAGAAACCCCCCCCAAAATGCACAGTTATTAGTGAAGGAACAGAATCTCCTGGATTCTGCTGCTCTGAACATCAGTAAAGCATTAAGGTTTAGGAGCCCTTCATCCTGAAAGCTTGAATACTATGGGAGCTTTGTTGTTATACCATGTGAGCCAGATCAATTGTTTGTTTTCTGAGTTTAGCTCAGCCACCACACTACGGCAAGAAATACTAATTTCTCTACTTGTTTACAATCTCACGCAAGTTTTCAGAATGCAAAATCAGTGCAGCCCCAGCCCTAAGACCCTGCGCTACTTACAGTAACCACAGCATTCAAAGACGCTCCTGGAAGAAGTCTAATCAACCCTAAAATTTTAAGTGAGAAAGTTAAATCTTTGGCAGTGACACCAAGCTTAACTGAAGGTAAATTCCTATAGAAAGACTTATTTTAGTACCTCAAAATGCATACTACCTATCAGCCCCAACTAATTAATTTTTCGTATCTCTTAACTGCAACACAATACATAGACTTCTTTCTTCTTGATGTTGAGAGGCTACGGTAAATTTAGGTCTTTTTCCAGCGAGATGGAAGTCTTCCTGCTTACATTCTCGTTTACTTCAGCAGGCTCAAAAGCTTTAGACAGCAAATAAGGTTCCTGTCTTTCCTTAGTATTTCACTGAAAGAATTGAAGGGGGCTTATGTTATAAGCTTCAAGCATACGGACTTGGAACATGATGAATTTTATTTAGAAAATATAATTAAGGCTTAAACAAAATTTAATTAGATGACAGATACTAATTTTGACCCAAATTATTTTTTCCACTGTCAGGCATAGCTTATAGTTATCTGTCTTCAATAGCTCGGTCTGGTTTTTTCTGCCCACAGACCATCTCGCGCTGGTCCCTGTCCTCTCAGAGAGCGCTCCTGCAGACTGAAGTCACCTCTAGGGTAGAGGGCAATTTTCCTGCATTCCCTCGTTTGCGCTCATTTCAATAGCACAGATGTATTAGAAGCAGAAAGAGCACGAGCGCTACCATTAAAAACCCAACAATTAACTGGTTCAGTTGACACAAGTGAATACCACAAGTTTTTTAAGTGGTACCGCATACTTTTTGCTGTTTCTCTGACGAGGGATCCTTCACTTGCTGGGACATCATGCATGGAAATTTCCGTGTGGAATTCCTGAACCTGTTCACCTTATCTCTTAGTTATTAGTAGAAGGTTAGAAGGCAATTACTGGACATAATTGGTCTCAGTTCCAGGTTCTAAGGGAACCCTTAATTTATAGAGAATCTTTAAACTGCAATATATAAGACACCATTACAGATAAATGCCATTTCTCAAATGATACACAGTTCTAGATAATGCAGACCAAGACACAAAGAGGAGGCTTCAGTAAGAATTTTATGTCTCGAGTAATATGGCATGAAAACGTCAATAGTCCATAGACAGAGCGGGAAGATTTGTCTCCACTTTTGAACAGTCACTTGAAAAGTGCCAGCCTGAAAGCGCTGGGTGTCCTCAAGTCAGGCACAATCAATGCGAAGAGCACTCTGTGGAGATCAGGGCACTCAGACCAGTTGTCTGCACCAGCAGCTACGCAACTGCTTTTGCTCACAGATTAATTGAAACAACAACGGAAGAAATTTATCTTGATCCATCCTAAATATATTTTGAAAAATTAAGTGAACCTAAGGGCCAGTATGGCAAGTGAGATATTCCAGCCAGCCAACACAAGTGAAGAAAAGGACGTACAGGAAAAATTGACGAGTCAAGTGCCTTTTCCTCCATGGCAAACCTTTGCTTCTTAGCATATTAGTTGTGTCTTACAGCAGGAGATACCTAAAGAAAAGAGAAATTCCTACATAATGCTGTTCACAGAGGGCGGTTATTCCGCAGACCACGTTTGGGAGGCGTGAGATCCTCTACAAGCATTGCTCAGCTCTGTGGGAAGAGCCTTTGAGAAAGGGCATAAGTAACACAGAAGACAGGGTCAGATAATGCAAGTATGCGCACAACCAAACAGTCTAAAACAAAGGTGGTTTTATCTTTTACCGAATTTAAGTATAAACTGGTAAAATTACACAAACATTACTACTGACTGAGAAAATCACACAAACGCTGAAGCACTATAATATTTCGATCTCTCAAACGATGACAGCAACTTGAAAAGCCACAAAAAATACAACAAGCAAACACGTCGCTCGCCTCCTCTTGTTGTCCGTGCCCTATGGCAGGCTACAGAAAGGCAGGCTACATGGAAGGTCCTTCTGAGAACAAGTAGTACCAATAACCACAACTGAAAGCGTGTATTATATTAATACTGTGGGTTGGGTTTTGTCATTTTAATTGGCCATTTGCACATCTCCGATAGACTGTTGAAGGGAGTCTTGCTCTTTTGCTTATTGCTGCTTTCACTTGAGCAAATATTAACGTAAAATCTCGTCACAGGACAAAAAAAAAATAATCTAATCCAGGTCTGCACCATGTCAGATTTACCAGCCTAGGACATGCAGCCACCCAGTTCAGTCATCAGGAGGAGGAGCAGAAGAAAACAGCAAGCACTTATTAGAATTGGGATTTTAAAAGCGAACCAAGAGAGCCCCGAGAAAGTGGTTCCCAAGTCTGGGTTATGTTCACTGAATCTACTTTAGATTTGTATGAAGAGATGAGAACATTTAAACAGATGCTTATGAAAAGATGCTGTCTAATTTTCAAATATCATAGAATGGTTTAGGTTGGAAGGTCCTTCCCTTAAAGATCATCCAAGTCCCACACCCTGCCCTGGGCAGAGACACCTCCCACTAGGCCAGGTAGGTCTAGTAGGTCTCAATGACTTTTATTTATTTTCACAGAATCATGGAATTTCAGAGTTGGAAGGGACCTCTAGAGATCACCTAGTCCAACCCCCTGCCAAAGCAGGATTGCCCAGAGCACATTACTCAGGGCTGCATCCAGACGGGGCTTGACAGTCCCCAGAGAAGGGGACTCCGCACCCTCCCTGGGCAGCCTGTGCCAGGGCTCTGCCACCCTCACTGGAAAGAAGTTTTTCCTCCTATTTGATTGGAGCTTCCTATGTTCCAACTTGTGCCCGTTACCCCTTGTCCTGTTACTGGGAACCACTGAAAAGAGCCTGGCCCCATCCTCCTTAAACCCACCCATCATTTCATTCCATCCTTTAATTCCCCCTCTCCCCTCATTTGCAAAGTTTCTTATTTTAATAGTACTTAAAGTTTCTATTTTAATAGTACTTAGAAAACAATTCCAAGTCTTTCCAACTCAAATTCAGTTCCAAGAATCTACAGCATGATTTTTTCCCACCTGCTTCAACACTTGTTACAAGTATTTACAGCAAATAGAAAGGAAAGGATGCGGCAGATCCCTGTAGGCAGATGAAAACCCATGATGTATACTTTTCGTCACTTCCACAGAATGCAATTATAATCGTTTGAGTGCTTATTTTCTGTACTCTTTATGAAAGATACTCTTGAGATACACATCTACAATATTATTAAGTTTGATGATTTCAATCCTGACATTTAAACTTCCTGCTTACAAAACACTATGAGTGCTTTTGTTTGTTTCTAGTAAACAGAGTTGCATGCAATGGCTATGAATATATGAGAAGATGACTGCAAGGTACTGCTTTCAGATCTTATGAATAAGATTATTCATAGGCAAATAACTCAATGAAATTAACACATACCACTAGTGACAAGGCATAATTGCGTAAGTCAACCATGTCAAGGTTAGTACAGGTCATTACATTGATGTTTGCTGATCATTTCTGCTTTCAATTAAATGTGCATAAATGAATCTCAACATATACCAATGTCTTGTTAAATTCTAACATTTATAATAGCATTTAATTGCTTTTACCCTAAAGAGAAAGCCATAAGAGGATTGCATTCATCACAATTTGTCATGTAGTCATAATACTATAGAATTCATTTAAAAAAAAAAAAGAGACAAGATAGTGTATTACTTTAAGTGTTGATCTTGAATTCACAGTATTTAAAGATTAATTTTTGTATTCATGCAAGCAGTAATATGAACAAATGAATACCTAGCCAGTGGATTACATCGCCTCTTTACACGCCTTCTTGTATTTATTTTTTATCTGCTGCCACATTAAAAAAACCCCTACAGACTGCTCAGAGGAAGAGAAAGCCGCCAAGAGAACGTCCTGCAGACAGAGGAGCCAGCAGATTTCACCGTGACTACACAGCCCCAAACTAGGACTACAAGGAGCGAGTGTGGACGGCGTTACGTCGCATCTCTCCCTTTCTGATCTCTTCATGTCTACATAAGAAGTCACAAACTCTATTTTTAGTCCAAAAAATATCAGACTGAGCTCAAATGTATTTTCCCTGTGAAAATTAGTGCCAGGTGACTGCTGTCACCACACACACAGCCACTACAAGCTGGCTGGATCTGGATCCCAGCTCCGCACCCCACCAGTTTGCACACACAGCCCAAGAAGATCCAATCATACTTTTTCAGCAGATAGTTCCAAGAGATATCAAAACCAAGACTGTTGTTTGAGATGTTTCCAGAGATAACTCGGTCAATAGCACTTTTATACAGATATATCTGCAAAAGGAAAGGCCTGAAGAAAAGATTCATTATTATTCACTAATACTTAGAGGATAACTCAAATTACGACATTAGGTAAAAGACAGCATTGGCAAAGACACTTGCATACAAATCCATTACTTAGAAAGGAAAATACTTTCCATATCTAATTCCTAACTTCCCGCTTCTGAATTTTTCACCTAATTGCTACCGCAGCATATTCTAATGGAAAGATGTCAAGAGTTTCTGTAGACGTGGTATATCCATCACACTAGGAGTAACAGCAAGCATCACTTGGTTCAGTGAAAATAAACCTCAAACGTGTGGCCACTGCAGCCGTTGCTGAAGTCCGCACGTGGCATGAGATCCCGTGCTCATGCCTCTATGAAGCACACGTCCAGTTCCAGTTACACTTTGCTGATCCTGAATTCCTGTTTTGAAGACTAAAGGAAAGCTCTGAAGTGCTTCAGAGTTACAGCGCATGCCTTTTGAGGTCAGTGCATTCAAGATTTCATACAGCAAGAAAATTAACTTGATCAAGACTGTTCTTTCGGTGAGTAAGGGGTTATTTTTTGGAGGAAAAATGAAATTCCCAAAGCCGTAACCTCTCACACAGGTTTTGATTTGACCAGCAAGACTTTATTCCAAGCATTATGCTTGTGTCCTGGGTGGCTCAACAAGCTCCAGAAAAATGTATTTTCTGACTAGTGTTAGAAGTTTCAAAACATTTCCTTTGACTGGCTTTGTGATACTGTTACCGCAAGTGCAAATGCGTAAGTTCAGAAGGACCCATACAAATCTCAGTCCTCCTCCGCACAGAGATTCCAGCTCTAAAGCATCCCACCAGAGTGCTTTCAAAAAAACTAGAAAGCGAATATAGTCACTATGGAAAATCATCATTTATAGCTCTGTAAAAACACCTCTGAAGTTCAGTCTGGATGCTTTTCTACCCAAACAAGTTCTCAGTACCTTAGGATAAAATTTTGTCAATGCTGCGCCCCAAAAAGATGTACAAGAGCAAAGAATACCCAGTTTTATTGCCGTGGCAGAGCGATTTATATTTTATCATTTGTGATATGTTAATCCGCGGATCAACTTGTAATATTACAGAAATACCAATTAATAATAGTTACAGACTGGTTAAAAATAAGCTGAGTGTTTAAGCCCACAATTGTGGGTGGCACTTTCACATTACCCCACCGTGGAAGTACTCAGCTGCAAGCTCCAGCACACATCTGCTCAGCCATGTATTTTCATGCTCTCAGAATTACACGGCAGGAAAGCAGCACTGATTGCTGGGAGGGTAAGATCAGTGCCTTTAAAAACGTGGAAACAGAAGTTTGTACACCCAGTTGTCTTTTTCAAGAGGGAACTAGGAGGAAACTGTAATATTCCTCAGCTCTTCAGGCGCACGTTTAATTTGGCTACTCATGCATCAGCCATGATTTCCACAGGCCATGTATTTTGTAAGTGGCATGAGAGAAATCTGAACAAAATCTGGACAAAACAACTGGTTTTGAGAAGGGTTCCATGAAGCAGGTGTTCCGTTAGGTGTTTTTACATCCCAGCACTGCTGTGACTTCTCTACGGGCGGGTAGAGGTAACTAAAAATCAAAGCATTCATATTTTCAGCTGTGAAGTGTTAATAATGACCAGAAAGCATGCAAAATCTAAGAGCATTTTTAACCTACACATATGCACAGTGAAGCCACAGCAGGTTAGTTTTCTAAAGCTGTTGCTTAGTTTTAATACTTGAATTTTTGCCGTGCAGAAACCTTACTATAGCTATTTTTCCCTACATGAACTACTTCATTCAAAGATGCAAACTCCTCACCTACCTAGGAACCCACCAGTCGCTTCCACGTTCTTTGGCTCCACTGTATTTACTGTGCTTTTTCATTTCTGTACGCAGTCTACTTATTTGCAGATATCAGAGTAATTCTGCTTTTGGACTTTTCATGCTACAGCAGTGATTTTATAGGAGTTACACAAGTTAGACTGAAGCACCACTTTTTCGTTCACCAATGCAAAAAAGCTTACTCTCATGCAATACTTTATAACTTAAAGCAGCTGAACTGTGCATAAGAGCAAAGGACAGCAAAAATGTGTTTATTCTTATTTTACAGAAATTACATCCTCAAACACTACAGCAAATACTATCTTGTAAGCTCATTTCTCCTCCTTTCTCACTGGGTTTACTTGTTCCTCTCACAGGGATTGCAGGTCCATGATCTACTGCGCAATTTCGAAACGCATCTGGGAGCCAGACAGTTACATCTCATTCTCTTCATTCTTATATCTCATTCATTAGTATGGGACTAATCTTTGCACCGTTGATAAACCATCGTGCCCATTTCATCGTATGTATTTTTATGCCCCCACCCTGTCCAAAAGGCAGCAGACCAGGGCAGCAAACCAGGGGAAAAGTCTACAAACTCTTCACTAGAAATCTGATACAAAGGCTTGAGAAATACAGCAAAAGATTTCCTGCTCAGCACAGGCCCCAAGCCAATTGCCTAAAGGATAAACCTGCCAAGTATCACATCCTTAAACTCTTCTGAATCTGTGGATTCTGCGAATAACTATGTTCTGAAAATAGTAAACAGAGAAAAGCGCATGTTACGCCACCCGGATATGTCATACACTGCCACGGTACACGTATGCTTCAGATGTGCTCTGCGAGACACTACATACTGCTCATCTCTGCCCAAAACCCATGTTTAAATTGGACTGAGACGGTTCTTTTTAAGGAAAGAGTTATTTTCCTAAATGATCTAGCTCCGTAAAATAGTAAGGCATGATATAATTTTAGATCAAGTATTATTTCACAGCACAAAACACATCCAGCTGAAATAAAACAACATTTAAGGAATTTCTGTGTAACAGGACTATCACTTCTGCCAGCATGGAGTTAATGGAAGCCTTTTCCTTCATGAGGAAAGGAAACCTATAGCTAAAATCACCACTTGAAAAAACCTCAGCATAGCATATACTGAATATATTATTATTAGCCTCGTCAAGGAAGCTTATTTTGCAGAGGACATCTCAGATGATAACCTTATTTTTGGTAGTTTCAGACAAGTTTATTATTATTCTAATATTCTTTATCATAACTATGATGAAAAAAATCAGTACTTGCATTCAACTGTCATTCTTGTACACGGGCCAAAAGCACACCCAAAACATAAGCATTTAAACCCAAATTTTCAAGTTCAGGAAAGGTCAAAGCTGTGTTTTTTCCAAGTCCGTGTCTAGCTCAAACCTTAGTTAAAAGGACTTAGACTAACTCTTGCAGAAGTGCCACTTCAGTCGCTCTGGGATCGCTTTCACTGAAATACCATACTCACCTCTTCTGCAGCAACGCCAAGGGGAAATTGAGGATAAGTTTTTCGGAAACATCGCTCAACACCTGCATTTTCAGAAGTGTCACTAAGTCTAATTTCACACATGCAAAACAGCCTAAATTATGAAGGGGTCAGCAGCCACCTGGGGCCCAGCACCTCTGACAAAATTGACTCAGAACCGTATCAAGTATATAAAATCCTACTCACTCCACTTTTCCACTGACCTGGAATATACTGCTATAATGAAGCAACACCAGATTCAAAATAACAAAGGTCTTTCGGTACGTTTCCACCACCACAGAAGCATCGACAATCAGAATTAGCAGCTGCAGAGCTGTTAAGAACTAAAAGGACTCCAATGGTCCTTCCTTCCTACACCACTTTCCTAGAATCCTTCCCTGCTGCAGCTCATTGTGTCCTCACAAGCTCATGGAACGCTCCCCGAGGATCATCCCCCCCAGAGCTACTAGGGCTGCCTGGTCATTCCCTATCGACTGATCAGCCAACCACCAACTTCATCGTTGGGTTAACCTCAAACCCATGAATTGGAACTACCAGTTGTCAGTCCCCGAGTCACACAGGAGTCCTTTTTCTTGACTACAGACATTAGTTTTCCTTTTTCAACTCACCAACATATGGACCGTGGGGAGTTTATATAAAGCTTTTATATTTCAGTGCGATAGTCTTGCCACTTTGTGACAAGAAGTGCTCTCTGTTCCACAGCTTATTTCCTAAGCAAGTGCCAAGAGCAGCAAATGGAGACAGATAAAGGCTAGTAAATGGCAGAAGCAGTAAAATAATAGGATTGTTGAATTTCTCATTTATTCTGCCAGTTCTTAATACTTAAATATACTATTTTAAAACATTTAATTTTAAATTTAAGGGAGTCAGAACTAAAGGATTAAGATCTTGAAAACCAAAGTGAATATACAGAAACCCCATTAAAGATCCACTGCATTACACTGAGGTCTAGTTAAGGAAAATATTCGTATCTCATTTCCCAAAAGTTAATGACATTTTATGTATCACTAGAGGCCACTCAATCTCCAGGCCACCTGGGCAAAGTTGGCCAAATGCAAGTGAAATTAAGATGTTAAGACAATTTAATAAACCTGAATGCCTACAGAGTGATAACACCAGCAGGCAGGAAGAACAATTTTCATTTGCCTAAACATACATTTATTAAGGTTACATTTACTCCTGTATAACATACAGTATCAAGGGCAGCTAATAGGAAGTTGCTAATAAAGTTACCATTACCAAAACAGTGAATTATGCAAGGGAGCAAGCGTGAGGTTTAATTTCTTGGTTTCTTTGCATTCATAACATTTCAACAAATATTAATCTGGCATTAAAAGCCATTTATACCCTGGCACTAACTGCAAACCAGCTCCTTAAGCTACAGAGAACTTTTTCTGGATGAAAAAAAACTTGTTTACAAAATAATCTTTAATTCAGTTCTCTGGTAGATATGTGTTCAGATTAACCAAGGTTTAAGCAAAGTTTGCTTTGAGAACTCTTTTTTTTGGAATCTTACGAACAGGTACAGTTTACCTTCATACACAAAGTGGCTTTTGTAGGCCTGGGATGCTCGGCCAGCATTAGCCGTGGCTCCCATGCCACCCAGTTAAGGGCAGGCCTGGGCTTGGCATCCCATTTTGCTGTGAACTGGCCTCCTTTGCAGCTGCTACTGCCTTAAGCATTTAAGTTTGGGGGTTTTTTTAAAGATTTTAAACAATCACACATTACCTAAGAAACTCACAGATCCTGATTAAACAACACACAGAGAGATTCTACACTGGTGTGTTGTGAGGGTGTGCACCCCCTCCCCGGGCACCAACCTGACGCTTACCTCCCATAACTCTGCCCAAGCGATAAACAGCCGTGGTGGCCATCATGGGGGCATCTGGTCATGATGGGGGCATCTGGGGCTCAGTGTGGTTTCGGGGAGACGGGCAACACCACAATAGCCAAGGGTTAACTTGAGCAATATTGGTACTGTAGTCAATATGCAGATATGATTGTAGGTCACTCATCTTCCCCCATAAATAGTAATCAGCCCAACAGCCCTTTGAGGTCTCCTGCACGGCACGGGCTGCACACCAGCATCTCCCCTCGAGCAGGAACACCTCTCCAAGCACTTGTCGAGATTCAGAGACTCCTTCCCGCAACAGATCCTTGCTAAATGACTGATAGCATGCTAAACTTTAAATCTTAACTAAGTGACACATATATAATCCTTTAGGCAGAAGCCGTTGACCAAGACTGGGACCAAGACTGGATCAAGCTGCACCCACACTCCTCTCTGAGGAGGAGTTTAGAAAGCAAGGGGGTCCTTTCTCAACCTCAACTCAACGGGAGGGTCTTTTGTGCAGTAAATAACCAAGTGTGCCTTGAATCTTGTTAAAATACTGTCACATTTACCATCAAACTTTGTTAAATCCCTGTTCCATATCAATAAACGTGTCACTGATTCTCTCCAAGAGTGAAGTGCATCACTCCACATGTGTCTAATTAGCAGAAACTCAGTTTACAGTTAAAGAATTGTCCTAATGAAAGGGTAAACCCAGGCAGTCAAAATCCTTAGCTAGCGTCAGTCAGAAGTTACCTTTACTGAAATTAAAGGCCAGACCAGCACCCTGGTCTAGTGGGAGGTGTCCCTGCCCAGGGCAGGGGGTGGAACTAGAGATCTTTAAAGTCCCTTCCAACCCAAACCCTTCTGTGAAATTAAACTGAGAAATACTATGTTTGCACCAGCCTGGGGCTGACACTACTGACAGGAAGAACACAGAGCTAAGGCAGATGCATCAGCACGTGAAAGCGAGTGCTCAGAGAATCCTGTGGCTGAATACCAAGCACCTTAAAGGCAAGATACTGTCATTGAAGAGGCAAAAACGCTGCCAAGCACATGCCGCTGAACAGTACAGCACCTTCACAACACAGCTGGCGGAGGCAGCGCCTTATTACAGGTGACAGGCACAGAAGTGCTCTTACGGTTGGTTTTGCACTCCCGTTAGTGCCATGTTTAAAACAAGCTCCGCTGGACTCCGACCTAAAGCCGAGAGTGAATAAACCAGCGGCTGAGACTGCAGGTCTGCTGGGTTTGTAGCCTAACGCCACAGCTTTGCTTTGAGGCCAAGAAAGCACATGCCCTGTCAGGAATAGGATTTAAAAGTTATTAGAAGTATTTCAGAGAATCCAGAAGAGGTTTTAACAGTGAGCTTTGTGATCAGTCATATGCTATCCTTGAATTTATTCTTTTCTAAAGCTACTAATTGTTTTCCCCTCTCATTGTCCACTACTTCTTAAATAGAAATCAAGTTGAAACTGTTCCATTTCTTGCTCTCAGTAATGCCTTAAATTATTTCTTTGTATTTGCAAACTCCAAAGAGTCTTCTGAGAGCTGTCACCTGAGGTTGGCACAAAATACGGAAAATTATATTTGCATATGTTTAACAGATTGCATTGGTTCCTCCATTTCCACAAGGAAAACCACTCTTGGGACATCTTGATTCTGTCAAGAATAGTGTGTATTTTTATACAATATATATCCAATATACATTTATTGGATTTTTTTATTCCACACAGTACTTAAAAATGCTTAAGAGTCAGGCAATGCATAGATAGTTCTTCACAGCCTGGAGCTGTACAATGCAGGTAAAGAGTCACAGTATATTCTATATTCAGAAGGTAGCTGCTTTAAGATAATTAATTTGTGGAAAGTTAGGTAGGTCAAGAAGATCACCCTATCTAGAATACATTTTTATGCAGCAAATCTTCAGGCAATCTGGACTGCAAGATAAATTTTTCTTTAGTGCACTTTTTCTAAAGAATTCCCAGCCTACTGGAAAAAAGCATTTTTAAAATACTGTCAAGTTTTAATATATATCCAAACCCGTATCTTTTAAGACTATGTATCTCAGCATGATTGTTAAATGTTGTCTGTGATAAGAGAGCCTTTGTATACTTCAGTCTAACAGTTTCATGTGCCACCTATAGCAAATGTTCCCAGCAACGAGATATTCTACAGTCTCCAGCAGTTGGAAAGAGTCTACGCTACAACTAGAGCAGTAATTGTTGTGGCCACTGGGGTGCAAACGGCAGAGTTTATAATTTTTTTCAGGAGTATTCATATCAAATTCATATGTAAAGCCTTATCTTTGACTAGTGTTAACATCAGAAAAATTGAGTGTTGTTTTTGACAGCGCTGCTACTGCAACAGTTAATACCTGAAATATACACAACGCTCCCTGCCCAGTCAGGGTCTGATTAATGGAGGAGATGTAACAGAAGCAGATCAGAGTAAGGAACTGATGAGGAAAGGAGACTTACGGACACTTCCACATGTCCAAAGGGTGTACTAGAAAAATCTTGCAATGGTTTTAATAAGCATCTTTTTCACAAGGCCCTCCCTGGCCAATTTACTCTTCCTAGTGAAGGAAGACAACCGGATCTATAGAATTTCAGAAGCACCCGAGACTTCCAGCTGCCGAAAAGAAACTGTCTTACGTAACAAATTCATTGCATTACATCAATTAACTCACAGCTTGATTACACGGGATTAAAAAAGAACATTAATACTCGATGCTTCTGCAGACATGCCAGCTAGAGTAACTGTCTTTTTTCAGTGCCAATTAGTGAGAACACTGAAGCCTTGAAAGGATGAAGCCCTTAAAGATTAGCAAAATTAATACATCAGTTGAGTGATATTATCGTGAATACACTTCATATTGACTTAGACAGCTGTCAATTTAAATACTGTAAATTACAGGCAAAGCAATTTGAATAGTATTTGTGTTTAGGATATTCCATAGGATATTCTATGACTCTTTTAGGCAACTTAGTTCAGGACGGGAGTAAGAGGTAGGATATACACACACACCCCAAATAAGGGGTGCTAATTTTATATTTCATTTGAACAGGTTGAAAACACACTATGCTCTACTGAAATAGGTCTCTGTAAGAACGGCTTAAAAATTTACAACACTCAAGATTACATAAGGGTGAATACATCTCTCTAACTGGAAGGTTAGAGAAGGTTAGGAACTGCTCCAGCTGATAAACATTAAAACATGCTATTCTTCAAAAAAAAAAAACCAAAACCAAAAACAAAAACACCAACCCAAAAGAAAACAAAACAAAAAACTCAAAAAACCCCAAAACTAAAAAACCAAACACAGCACAGGAAGCTTCAACAGAGCTGCCAAACAAGAGATCTTTAATATAAAAAGGCTACTTCTCCCAGGAAAGGGAAACCTCCGGGCTTTTAACTTAATAGCTACTGCCCAAAACACTAAGAGATTTAAGAACACCTTGTTATGCTTTGACTTCAGGTAACACAAACGGAAAAAACCACTGGTTTAGTACTAAGGCATGTTTTGGTTTTCCACATTAAGAAATTTAAGGAAGTCAGCTGAAGCCACTAAAATGCAAGCCTGACAAGAACGTTCCACGTGAACAGGCTCCCTAAAGCAGCCAGTCACAGTCCTGGCCAGAAAGTAAGTTATTAATATTCCCCTGCTGAAAGAAAAATTAAGAACACTATAGAAATTTCCCATCATGCAGTTTTATCTTCTCCTTCTCTGAGTTCCTGTCATTATGTTTCCCCTAAAAGCGCCGACACCAGCCCTTGACAGCTTTCCTCCTCACATTCCTTCTCATTCAAGCTGCCAGAAACAGTTTTGTCTCGGCAGGAATGGGATGGATCTATGACAGTTGCGAGCATCTCCTGTGATGTGGCTTTGCTTATCAGTAATGCCAAGCTCGCAAAACACGTTTCAAGGCCAGTTCATAGAATCATTCAGGTCGGAAAAGACCCTTGGGATCATCAAGTCCAACCATCAACCCCACTCTACAAAGCTCTCCCTACGCCATATCCCCCAACACCACATCGAAACGACTCTGAAACACAGTCAGGGATGGGGACTCCACCACCCCCCTGGGCAGCCCATTCCAGTGTCTGACCACTCGTTCTGGGAAGAATTTTTCCCTAATGTCCACTCTAAACCTACCCTGTTCCAGCTTGAAGCCATTCCCTCTTGTTCTATCACTAATTCCCTGGGAGAAGAGACCAGCACCAACCTCTCTACAATGTCCTTTCAAGTAGTTGTAGGGAGCGATGAGGTCTCCCCTCAACCGCCTCTTCCTCAAACTAAACACTCCCAGCTCCTTCAATCGCTCTGCATCAGATTTACTCTCCAGGCCCTTCCCCAGCTCTGTTCTCCCCTGTGCTCGCTCCAGCACCTCCATATCTCTCTTGTATTGGGGTGCCCCAAACTGGACACAATACTCAAGGTGTGGCCTCACCAGTGCTGAGTACAGGGGGACAATCACCTCCCTCCTTCTGCTGGTCACACTATTTCTAACACAAGCCAGGATGCCGTTGGCCAGTTGCTTGGCCAAGGTACCTCCAGCAAAGCATCCTCTCCTCGTTGCCTTGTCTACAGCATCAAGTGCTTTGAAAGCCACAGAGACAAGCATGTGCTCTGCTTTTGCTTTGGGTTTTTAACCTAACAGAACATGCTGAAACATCACTAAGATTAAGCAGAGGACCCATGTCAAAGTAGTGCGTTGATGGAGAAAGATAACCATTATAACCAGAAACGTTTCTGTTAGTTACTAACGGTGACTGCAGGATCCAGCATTTCTTTACCTGGTTGCTCTTAGGAGCAAGTACTGGACTGCAGGTTTTCTGTACAGTAATTGGTAGCTCAGTTGAAAATTCATGGTTCAGGTGGCTAAATGCTGTTGTAGGCAGCCAAGAGCACAGAAGAACAGGGAAGTAAGAAGCAATTACCTCTGGATATTTGAAGAGTGATGCTAGTTACCAGAGCTACAGACCATATTACATGTTGGAGCCGTTAGAGAAGGCCAAGGCTGCTGCTGAACACGAGGATTTTAACTGCCACCACGACTACCCAGAATCACAGCTTATTTTCTGTTGAGTATTTGAAGAAATACTCGTCATGCTTCATTTCAAGTTCCTGAGAAGGATTCTCACCAAAGGTCAGTACAGCTCAGCCCACAGGTAGCAAAAGAGAAGTACAGAGGGAAGAACTGAAGTTTGAGTTCTAGGGGTCTGCCCAACAAGAAGAGGTTCCCATAGTTCTGAATAGTAGAAACTGCCTTCCTTCCTCCGACACTTACATGGCTTACCAAGATGTTTGTGTAGGTCAATGGGATGAAAAACAGTACACAACTTTAAAGCAATGATTTAAGTGGCAGCACTGCCAGAACTTCATCCGTTTATGTCAAATACACAGTCAATACAATGTCAATACAAGCTCTATTTCAGAATAAACTTTCATGTAAGTGAAAGAATTGAGGCATGATTTTGCAAGCTTGCAGGGAAGAAAACAAAACCAAAACTCACTGCCCACAAGAATTCTATCTCAACCGTTGATTCGATATTCACACATAGGAAAGCCCAGTGCAATTCTCCTTTGAAGAGCAATTTACCCTGGGGCTCGCTGCGTGGAGCTGAGACTCGGATTTAACTAGAGTGGCATTCCTTCCAGCCAAATGTCTTACAGGATTGAAGGCAGATGCTTAAATACCTCACTGAATCACATCCTACGCATTATTCTCCCATCAGCGAAGGAAATTTACCTACTCGCAAAGAGTAAGGAAATTCCAACACAAAGAAAGCTAATGAGAACAATTTACTGCAGTCGGATTTATTACAAGTCTTAACATTTCCCAAGATGAGTCACAGACTGAAGCACAATAGCCAAATTTCCCATTTGCATTGTCTAAGTTATACATCAGGAAAATTGTCTCATTTTTAGACGCTTATGACAGGTTTCACACAACATGCCATTGCGTTGGTGTTTTTACAACTAACTGGTCTTCATGATGGGCTAAAACCTTGTGATACTTGGAAAGAAAGTCTATGTATTTGTATTTGGAAATAGCTCTTCGGTGGGCGCGGCACTGGTTCCAGCAGCACTATGCCCACAGCGGCCTTCTATACCAACTGACCATTGCTCTGTAGCTGCTCAGCAGCAGAAAGGGACCCTCTTGAAGTAAGTAAATGTCGTGGGAAAACAGACTAACTGAAGCGAGAAGAGACTTTCAGCTTCCTGACAAAGGTTCAGGGAAGGGTGCGAGGGCTGCACGTTGCATGCGGCCCAGCTCCTCCAGCATTGCAGCTTTGGTGGACAGCCCCTTTCCATGTTCGTCACCAAACGGAACTAACAAGAAGCTCTAGTAGAGAGTAGCGAACCATGGAGCCCGAACAGGGACCTTACACAAGGATTGCACCTTTGTAGGCTTCTGTACCTAGAACAGCGTTATGTATCACTTTGGGTAAGTTATTGCAATTGGTCTATTGACTAACCAATACTTTAAAAATGAGATAACCAAATCACATACAACAGATTCTTCCACAATAGTTTATGCTTTGTGATTTATGTGACAAAATTCATAGAATCATTGAATGGTTTAGGTTGGAAGAGACCTCAAAGATCATCTAGTTCCAACCCCCCTGCCCTGGGCAGGGACCCCTCCCACCAGCCCAGGCTGCTCCAAGCCCCGTCCAACCTGGCCTTGAACCCCTCCAGGGGTGGGGCAGCCACAGCTTCTCTGGGCAACCTTTAAGATAGAGTAGATAAGGACAACTAAGAAAGACTAAGACCTAAGTTGGGCTGCTCATAGTAATGGATATTAAGTGTTCAGTATATTTGTTAATACTTTCACAGTTGGTGGAAAACCTAGGGTTCACAGCCCCCCATATATGCCAAGGGCATTAAGCAAGAAGTAACCTGCCTGCTACACTTCAGTGCTGACTATACTACAGTGAGTGCAGCATAAAATCCTCCTTCATCTCAAGTCAATACTTAAACCACTCTCAGTAGTGATGTTGTTGATGGAGACCATTAGTCAGTTATGTGATCAAGTATTCACCATCTATAAACCAAAGTGCTTCCCACCCCCTGCAGCAGGAGTTACTGTCCCTTCTGCAGACAGGTTTCTTGGGGAAAGGATGTGCAGGACATTGTCCAGAGCCACTAGACAGACCGTATGGCAGCACCGAGAAAGAATCATGTCTTTCATCACATCCCTTTAGCCAAGATGTCAACCGAAGCAACATGAGGTTGTCAAGACTAAAAAAGCTTCATGAATCTTTCCTATTCTTATTCTGTACACCGGAATAGTTTGTTTGTTTGTTTTCTTACTCTAAAAATCCATTGAGGGTGCTTGCTTAGATGGACAGAAAAGAAAGACAAGTCCACCCACACAGTGAATCTTGAGGTTTTACAAGTTGAACCAAGCCAGATGTTCCCTTTAGTCCCATTCTCCAGAACTACTGTAAAACATTTGCTGCTGGGAACTTTACATACGAACAAAGTGTCTCTCCAGAACAGCATAAGAGAACTGTGCACAACACGTCCCAGGTAGCATAGAATTCAAGAAGTTCCCTTTAAATGTAAAATACTCCAGGCCTGTTTCATTTTAGAGACCTAGAAGGTGAAGCGGAAGGAACACGGCCCTACCATGCCTTCATCTGGTTCTCCAGCTAAAAGTAACTTATAAAATGTTAAGTCACTATAGCTTCTTTCACACCCACAAAAAAGGTCCTTTTCAATCCAAGTCAAGTCTTAATTCAACCGGCAAAACACAGGAGAAAACCTTCCAATTAGGTAACAGGAGCATGGTTAAAAACCAAAACACTCTTTCCAATCAACCATGTTTGCCACCATAAGACTTCTGTATTTTCAACGCGTGAACAAGAAGAGTTACTTCTATTGATACTAGAGTTCAGTCAAGACACTAAGTGCAGACAAGAAGCATTGCTAGCTTCATGCAAAGTTAAAAAATGGCAGCAGTTTCCCCCTCCAAAATAGGAAGCAAGAGTAGTGTTCCACTTAGGCTACAAAAGTATTTTTACTCCTTCTTTATCTCTTTCATTGGAAATGATTGACATTAATGTTCCAAAGATCTTATGAGCTCCTAGCACCCACCTAACACAGTAGCAGGCCTCACACACACACACAGAAAAGCTTTTCACTCCGCACAGTTCAGCGGAGCCATTTGGTGCATTATAGTTGAATTGGCACGGGCTGAAGCACATCAGGCCATTTCGGTTTTAATCTCAAGTCAATGGCGCCAACCAACATAAGCCAAAGACACTGTTGGTTTGTTTTGTTGGTGGTTTTCCCCTCTAGTCCTGGTCACGTAGCTGATGACAGAGCAGAGGCAGCTCCAGGAAGGAAATATGGAGGGGATGCACATACCACCTTCTGTGGAGGAGCGGAACAAAAGATAACCTTCCATTTTCTCAAGGTTAGGCTGTATCAGACAACTGAAAGATGACTCACAAACTGGTACAAATGCTAAGTTGCCCCTTTCAAAGAAAGTTATTGATAGGAACAAGTTAACCTCTCACTTGACCCACAAACAGCAAGAGGTTGTTAGAACACGAAGCTGGAAAGTCAGACAGTTTAAGCTACAGAAATTCACATCTCAAGTGGAAACTCCTAGATTTACTTACTAGTGTCATCTGATGCAACCTTCAAGCACGTTTGATTCATTGAAGGAATATCAGATGCACTGGATAACACTGAGGTTTACACTGAGAATTCTATTGAGCTCTAGACTAGCGTGTCTAGAACTAACTAGAGAGTAACTCGGGAGTTACACCAATGAGGTGAAGCTTCTCGCTAACTTTTCTCCATTTCTATTTTACACTCTATTTCTTTCTATTCTACATTTCAAAAGTTCATTTCACAGAGCAATTCCATTACCAAACCTTTAGGGCAGTTGATCTGTTCATAGTAGGGTCTTACATTCAATTTTCCAATGATGCCCAACAGGGATACTCTCTTATTCCTGCCTGAAGAGATAAATGCTTCTGTATCCATTTAATAGGAGGTCCAGATGAATTTCATCACAAATTTGACCAATCATACCCAAAACTTTCAAAAAACCATACAATCTGACAGTGCATGTGTGCTACGACTCCACGCAAAGATGGTCAATTATATAACATCATATATGGCGTGTACATGCTTTTCTACCCAGACAGCAGTTTCTCATATCTAGATACAAAATTACAGCAAAGAGGCAAACAGCAAACGTCAGGAGAAGTCATAAGCAAAATGTTTCCTCATCTGACAGCTCAAATCCCTAACTTAATCACCCGCCTATATTAACTGTGAAAAAGGCCTCATAATAAAGTCACTGCGTAGCATCATAAGTAAACCAAATCCATCTGTTGGGGGAAGGAAAAGAAAAATAAGTCTTTCACTATCCATTTTGTCTTTTAATCCTTGACCATTTGATGTGATTAAGAAATAAAATATGGCACTTTCAGGCTGATTAATTTCTTACCGAACTGGACTGCACACAGCGTCATTAATTTCCAAGGAATTAGTATCTTTGCATATGGTTTCTCACCTGTAATCTGTGTCTACACAATTCACTCAACATTCCCAGGGGTCCAGATTCAGAACAATTCAAGGTTGGTGGCTATTTCGGGTAAGTACTTAGGAGCGTTTTGCTACAACTACAATTAATGTTCTCTCAACTTCTATAGCAGAGCAATTTTCTGTTTTGTTTTATCTCAAAATCACAACTCAACCCAGCAATAAATTAGTACAGAAATTATTTATCACAGCACAGAACACTTCAAATAAAACGTCAGTTTAGATTTATGCTCAAAGTTTAGGCAATTTTCATTTGAAATGCCAAAAGGGGAATTTTTTTTTTTTTGAGAGAGAGATAATTCAGGGGGTTTTTTCCATGTTTCTCCAGCAGCGGAGAACTACAAAACAAGTTTTCTCAGGGTTTACGAGGGCAAGAGGGAATCTTTAGATGGTGAGTAACAGAGGAGGCTGCCCAGGACCCAGACGATGCTGCGCGCTCTGCTCCCCTGCAGAGGATCTGTACGGGCCCACAGCGTCCCAGCGAGCTGCGAGGACATTTCACTACCTTTTACCAAGGGACTTCTCAGCATCGCATCCGCAGCCCCTGGCCACCTTTTTGCCTTTTCCCCTCCCCCCCTCCTTTCAAACATTTGATGGAAAGACAGTATTCGCATGCCCGGTAAGTGCAGTACATGTATACAGACACCACTTAGTATCAAAATGGACATTTTAAAAGGAGTATGTAAATCATCTGCTGTTTCTAAAAATACCTCTCTAGTTCTAAGTACAAACTGAATGCATAAAATTAAAGTCTGATTTATCCAAGAGTATTACTGCAGTCAGCACATCTACTCAATTAAAAATTCAGCTCATACACACATCAGTGTTTATAATATGAATGTCCTCCATAACTTAAACTGTTCATTAACTACTATCACAGAAAATGATCGTTATGTAGCAGACACAGGCTTATGGTAACCATTGACTCCATCAAAATTTCTCATTTTGTTTGTCAAACACTTCAGATTACAAAAGCAGCACTTGTCCTGTGATCAAATATTAATCATTCTGATCCATTAAAGAGAGATTAGCTTTCTATCAAGCAGATTTAACACAATATGGGCAGTAAACAGGCCTCGTATTGCTTATCTATGTAATAAGTACTTACAACTATAAAGGTATATTCTGATGCGCATCCCAGTTATGCAGTCTGATGGAGTGATCGCTAAACGTTGTTTCTACAGAATGTTTTCTATGAAACACTAAAAATTATATCTCATAGATTTGTACAGCAACAGCAAAGGCACCCGAGTTCTCAGACTCGTTACCCATCTTTCTAATATACGCATAGGGTAAACGGGAAAGTCTAAGCCTTTCTTCGAGAGACGCGCTGGCCGCAGCACACCTTCAAATTAACAGTAACTCGCACAAAGAAGCGGCAGATAACTACTTGGAATAGCATGCTGACTGAGTAATATATTATTTCTGGGAGGAATAAATAAATATTATCATCTCCCCAACTTAGCATTCAAGTTATCTCTCAGCTCCGCACAGGCCTGGCTGGACTCAGGAGCATCCAAGCCAAACCAGCCCGGAGGCCACCATCCCCAACGGCACCCCGCAAGGGCTTCTCTCCATCGTTTGCTGAAGACATTCTGTTCCCAAGTCTCACACGGGTCCATATGGTCTATTATACCGTACTGGGCTACAAAAAGAAAAAAAACAAAAACTGCTCTGATCCAGTGTGCCTCAGGAACAGACTAAATAATCCCAAAAGCCTAAGCAAAAAGACAGCAGCTCTCTGCTGAAAATTGTCAAATTGAATAAATTTTTCTTCTTTTTTCCTAAGCAGTTTTTCGATGCTTGAAGCCAAGTATTTCTGGTAGGTACGGCAGAGCCGCTAAGCTGCTAAGCCCTAGAAACTAGAAGGGAAAGCCTGAGGGGGTGCCCACTCCAGATGGACACCCATCCAGCGCCGGCAGGCACCCTCACCGGGCAGAGGAGGAGATGGCGGAGTTAATGAGGAGCGGCATCCATCACAACCAAGCGGAAAACCTGGAGTCCCTACCCCACGTGCTGTGAAAACACGGGGATTAAACACCAGCGGCTATAAATAGGAAGCAACTTCCCACGCCGTCGTCACCGCAGCAATGATTTACCAGCGGGAAGGCAGCAGCCGTCGATATGACAGAAAGATGGAAGCTAAACTGAAGCTTTTTGGAACACGCAGAAGAGAGCCTGAGCCAGCCTCCTTCAGCTTAACAGTCTCGGGAGCCCTCAGCTCCTCAATAATACTGGACTGCTCGGCACACCACTAAGGGGACAAATCTGCGTTTCAGAGGGGAAAGAAAGATGCAGGACCATGTTAGGGTTTGAGCTGCTGTATAGAACATGTTTTGCTGGGAAAGCAAAACAAAAAAAAAATTCAAAAAAAATATCTTTTGAATTCAGAGATTTTTTCCAAAATATATTTTAATTACTCCAAGTCTTTATCGTGCATTTTAAAACTGCACCAAGTAAAAAAGCCAAATGCTCCTCTACAGACCAAAGCAGTTTCAAAGAGTTATTCTGTTATTTCACCAGGAACCTTTTTTGCTTGGAAAATTGTACAACAGAGCTACCTTTCTCTGTGCTCCAGAAGGGTGGAAAAAAACCCATTCCCTTATTATTTTCCCATCAATCCAGTGAATTAACCTGATAGAGAGAGATTATTTTAAATAATCATTAAATTAATTTTTAAAGCATACAACGAATACAATGATGTTTAATTTTAAAATCCACAATCCATGCTTTCATCTGCTTTTGAAAACCCAGGAAAAAAGTGTACCTGTGGGAAAATGGATCAGAGCACAAGAGCTAAATTGGTATTCCTAGAGAGAAAGTATTCTCTGATCTTGTGGAGAAGAATGATCACCATATCCCTCAGTCCTTCGGCAAGGACACAGCCCTGTGAATGACAGTAATTTGTAGAGGCAACAAGGTAACTCAACACCACCAACAAGAACTCAAACCATTCCCCTGTTACACCAGAAGTGCCACTGAATGGCCTTTTTGTGATTCATTTAGCCATCCGGTATCTGTGCTCACAATTTGTTCCAGCAAAGATAGACATGCACATGCAACTACAGTCATGTACGAGATACAAAAATAAAAATATTGAATTAACACCTGACTATTGCAAATGTGCCATCTCCTCCTAGGAAAAACTCAAGAGAAATTTATTTCAGGAATGTTAATTCCTGTTAAAAACAGAAATCTGTTCCAGTTATGAAATTAGGTTCAGAGAATACAGCACATGGACATCCTATTGCTGAAAAGTTATAGAATAAATTCAGAAAAGTTTTCCACCCCAAATTGAACACGCCAGATTTCAGCCATGGGGCCAGGGTGCCTATTTCTCTCCCAGATAATACCACCCGCGTGTTTCCACGAGACACTGATCATTGACGGGCTGACCAAGTCTAATTCGAGCTAAAGAATATTACCAGCACTGAGACTCCTCAGACCCTACGCATACAGCACACAGGATGCTGCACTGAAAGAGAGAAATATTTACCCAGCAGTGACAGAACAATGCCACAGGCACTGAATAGCTGAAAAAAAGGCTTCTCAGTAAAACAATTTCCTGCTAAGACCACGTTCTTTCCCCTATTTTTCATCTTTATTGCCATATTTACATTATATTCGTATATAAAAGTATCACAAGTTCTGTAACACCCAGTGCATGTTTTCAGCTAGAATTTTCAACAAAAAAAAACCCAACCCTGATCACAACCAGCACAATCACTGTAAACACTCAGCTATCTGTCCTATGGGAAAACTCCTAGCAGATGATAGTTAAACAGAGATTCAGCTAGCCGTCAGGCATCAGTGAAGCCCATCGCAGAGCCCAAATGGAATATTTTAGTACTCAAAGTAGACTAAAACCCCCAAAGCATACCCTTTACTTCTAGCAACAAAAAGCATTAGGTAAATTCACTTAAGGACCACAAGCAAGCTATGAAAAGCCCTAACAGTCCAATTTTCACATTATGAAAACCTAGAGTTTGGGTCTCTAAAGCATATTCTGGATGTGGTTTGGCAGAATTTGAGATGGTTGACTCCACTAAATGCTCACCAGCTTGGTTCCAAAACTGGGGATTTACCTGGGTTATATTCTGCAAAGAGAGCTGTAAAGCACTATGCGCTCCCTGAAAGCCTGAAAAGAAAGAGACTTCTGAAGTCAGACTTTATTATCGCATCTTCTTAATATACATGAAATACATATGACAGAACTCCTGTTATATAGCAAGATACTGGTCACCTCAATGTTGAGTTAAAGAAAATACTCAAAAAGCCATTCCAGTGCACTCCTGGCCAAGGGAACTCAACTCTACCAGTATGGCAGAGTCCCATTAGAGGCCATGGAGTTTTGGAAGCATCAGGCAGAATGAGAAGGCACAGGACAGGACAAAACACATTCCCCTACCCACCACTGCGCTCCTGCTCGCTCAGTCTCCTGCAGCCCTCCTGCAGCTTCCTACATCCCTCTCCATCACTGCAACCAAGGCTCAAGGGAGTCATTTGTAACACTCTCTGAGATCCTCTGATGGAAGAAGATTTTTTTATGAAATATTTTCATTTACTGGCAATCTAGAAGGCTACTTTGCTTGCTGCAACACTTCTCTAGTACTTCATTACCTTGGCAGCGGGGGTGGGCAATCCTAGGATTCCTACAGAAACAATCCCACATTTAAAAGAAGTAATGCGATTCATGTTTATACATAGGAATTGGACTTAAATCTGCTAGTTCTGAGACTCGAAACAGTTCAAGGCTAAAATGCGGTTCTGCTAATCAATATTGTAACACATAGCTTTTAAAGACTGAATTCCCCAGTCCATTTGTTTGACCCTTCCCCTCCCAACTTATTCAGGATTCATGGAACACCATGGCCTTTCTTACTCGTGAGAACTCTCACTTCAGCCTGTTTTATTCCAGCATCTTGTAAAGGTACAAATAAATTAGGTATTATGGATTCATTCATTAACTTCATTTTTACTGAGGCAACTTAAGAGGTACATAAAGCATTCAACTAAGTCTTATTTTTAAAGTCCTTGTTAAAATGCCTTGGGAAGACTGTTGTTTCATTATTTATTTCACAATTTGTCTAACAATATAACTTGAACTTCCATTAAATTGGTTTTTTGTATTCTTGACTCTGTCCATCTATGAATCTGAAGAGCAATTACGTCAAAGACCATTTCATTCAACGCTCTCAACTTTTACGGAACAGTTTAATACTGATTCTTGGTGTCATTGTTCAATTCCCTTCTCACAAATTTTTCAGTCAGACCATTATTCAACCTTTAAACTCACTAACAAATTAAATGATATGTACAGTATTAACTGTTTGGTGCTGCAATCAAACATCTAAAAATTTTGTGGTATTTGAGGCATTTCATAGATACTTGCTAAATTACTACAGAGATCCTGTTATTGCCTAGCAATGGAACATGCATGCATTAATTTAACATCCCTCCAAAGCGTGTGTGGGGTTTTGTTTGATTTGTTTTTAATTTGACACATCTTTATTCACCACAATTAAACAAAGAACAATTAATTAACTCAAGAGCATTCAAATACAAGTGCCTCAAACTGCTGACGTTTAGGCAAGTAAATAAGTGAGGCTAAAGGAACAAGACTTTCCAAACAAAGCTGGAAATCCCAAGTTCTTGTACATCTATAAAGCGTTTACATAGCCAGACTCCAAACTTCATCTACCTAATCCTAAAGCATAACTCTGTGGAATGATATTTACAGTGTTTATCACCACTGTGTTATTAAACATCTGATTTTTACCCTCTGAATTTCGTACTAGCGGTTATATTAATTACACCGATTGTTACTAATTATACAGATTATTATATAAATGATGTAATATCATTTACTACTATAGTATAAATTAGTACCAATTATATAAAGTACTATTTATCTCCATAAGTCACTGACATCAGGTTGCTGCCCCCAGACGGATGATTCAGGAAGTAATTGTTTAAGACTTGCTATTTCAATTTTGCCAATGGCTAAATTAAGTCTCACAAGTTAGCGATTATGGTTAAAACACAGACCAGTTTTCCTCCCACCCCTGGCAGCATACCCATTAATAGCTCTGCACTTAAGTTCTCTTCCTATTCCCCTTCCTCCAAAGTTACTGTGGTTTTATTAATAAAGATCAGTGAAGAAAAGATGCTTTCTTATTACAGAACCATAGATTAGAATTGCCCAGGTTGGAAGCGACCTTTCAGATCATTGACATCAACCATCAACCCAACTCTGACAAAAACCCTCACTACCCCATGTCCCTCGGCACCATGACTACCCGTCTTTTAAATACCTCCAGGGATGACGACTCCACCACTGAACACATTAACTGAGCGCATACAGACATAAAGAACACACACCATCGGAAGCACAGAAGGGTACTCAGGGAACGTTTGCCAGCAGCTCAGTAGACAATTCAAGAACGTGAAATGCAAGCTTACCCAACTCAAATGAAGATAGCAAGTCTTCAATTAGAAACTGTCCGCTTACTTGTAGCTATGCAACATCTATCCTCCTCATGAAGACAGTGCAGCTCCAAATGCAGTGCCAAACCTGGAACCGTCTGCAGTTGCTCTGTTTCAACTGACTGATGATACCTGAAGGATGCCTCCTCTGAAACTCCCTCAGTTTAGCAAGAAAAGAGTAGGTTAACCAGGAACAACCACTCCATTGAGATTCCAAAGGCTGAAGATGTGTGCAGGATCCAGATAAACTGCGGAACTTAGTTACTTTTCCCTAGCCTTACCCATTCAAACTGGCTAAAAATGATATTTGCCATATCTGAGAGCTCAGCCTCAGGGGAACAAATTTCTTATCTTCTCCATTTAAGATGGAGTGCAATCACAATAAAGGTGTAATTGAATAAGCGGTTTCAAAAACTTCAAGTTCTCCTCGTAACTTGTAACACAACAATGTGTACACCCAGAAGCTAAAAAACAGGCCAGGAGCTAACAGTTAGTTCAATATTAACAATGATTTGATGTTATCTTGCTTCTCACATGACAGTGTCACAGAGTTTCGGTCACCAAAGTCACGTCTGTTGACATATTTCTTAAAGATGGACAAGGTCAGCTAAAGGGTTATGGAAACAGAATCAGTGGATAGGCGGGATGAGAATAACTAAGGGAGTAAGTTTCCCCTGCGAAAAACAACCACTCTTGAACTGACAAGCAGCAGCATTTGCTAAAAATAGCTATTTGGAAAATAAAGCTTAGAATCGAAAGAGGGAGTGATGCCTCCTGCTCTTCAGCAAAAGACTAGTACAAAAAACCCCACAGCCTCAACAGATAACCCATTTCTTTATGGCTTTAAAAATAAAAACCAAACCAAAACAGGCTTTTAAATTAAGTTCTAAGTTGAATTTTTAAAAGTCAAAGGAGAAAAATCTTTCTGCTTTTAAACAGTCAACACTCAAGCTTTGAAAGCTTATAGGAGGAAGAATAAAAAAACCATAGCAAGTTGATCAACATCCTCCAAAGGGAGACAGGGCACTAAGTGGTCCTTATAGAGCTTCAATGGAAGGTCTAAAAGCCACACGTGCACTACTCTTGTATATTTAGTTTTCCAAGTGCTTGCGTTTCACTTGGGATCAATGGTCTGTCTCTCCACACGCTATAGAGACCTCTTCCCTGCACGCCTTTATTCTTGCAGCCACCGACGGTGCTTAACCAGCTGCTCCAAGTTCAATACCCTCTTTAAAAGAAGGGGGAAAACGCTCCAAGTCCTTTCACAGTGCCCTGAGTGCATGAAGTGTGTTAGTCTTTTTTAAAAAAGAGATACAATGAATTTCAACCACCAAGTGGGTCTGAAAAATACACGTATCCTTTAACCTTGCTTTGGTTTAAGTCACGAACCCTTCTAGCTTCAGACAGGTAGAAAGTGCAAGAGCAACCGCTTCTGTTTGCAGCGTCTCTCAAGTAAGAAATTGGAAAATGAAACTTCAAGGGAGCAGAGAACAATGCATAAGGAAGACAGAAATACAAGCCCTTAGGAAAGCCAACCAGAAAAACTCCGTGACTAGAACAGAAGGTTTTATTGGATTAAATTCAATACGAAAATAAGATTGCGGGCTTAACATATGTATCCATTTGTGCTGAGACAGAAGAGAATTCCTCTTCCATTCCCATCCCTTTTGGCAGCACAGAGGAGAGGTTCAACTCACTCGGTGCTGACAACCAAACTCGGTGCTGAGGAGGAGACAATGCAAGTAGGGGAAGTGCTCTAACCTAACATTTAGGTGATATCACACACCGTAGTTCTGACCAATGCGGAGAGAAGTTTTCCAGTGACAATCCTTAAAAATTGATTTTTGTTATTAGAACTTTTGCTTCCTCATAGATCTAAAAAGTCAAAACCAAGCATGGCAAAACACTGCCCACATCTAAAAGATGTTTCGGAACAGACGCTTTCTGCAATAGGAGCCTATCTTTTTTTTCCACAGTCACTCCATCCATCAATGTACAATCGAAAGAGCAGCTCAAGTTTGCAGGGACTTAGAGCAACTATTTCTTCCAGCAGACACCGGGGTGTTCTAATAGGACTTGTCTCAAGTCACTCGCTACTCCAAGCCCCGTTAACTGAAAATATATGCTTAGGAGTAGTTCCTTCTTCATTCTGGCGTTCCTGTTTGCTCTCTGCTAGCCGCTGTAAAAGGATCCGCTCCAGAGTCATTAGGTTCTTAACCAGCACAGAACGAACAAGGACTTCCCAACCCACTCACAGGAGCATTTGTTTTGTTTTTAAACGTGCAGCCAGTGCATACTTTCACACCATTCCCTAGAAGGGTAGTGCCTGAACTGTTACGAACTGCATTTCTACAGAGCGGGACATTACAAATCACATATAGGTGGGAATATCCAGTTTCATTCTGCCCATAAGGTTAACTACGCTTCCTGAAAATACTAACCGTGCTTTGCATGCTCTTAAACACCCCTGCTGTTCATCATTTACTAAAAGCAGTCTTGGATAACGATTGCACTTCTAGTCTGACGAGGAGGAACCACTCCTTGGCGCCAGCAGAGCAGCAGCACTCAGGCTGCAGCTGCACAGCTGTACTGGTGAGAACGCAACTCGCTCCATCTGTTTCTCTACTTCGTTCCTCTATAGCTTCTGTAAGTAAAAGCCAGAACTCTAAAGTGAAACTTCCTAGTTAATCCCATTCATAGATTATAGTATAACCTAATATGAAACCGTAAACAATACGCTGACAAGAAAAAGTGATTACCTATGCAAACTACTTAGACACCGTAAATGCTTTTCTGGCAAAAGCACGAACCGTAATGCTGCTCAAAAACAGCTCAAGTTTATATTACCACAGACAATCACAAGCAGAAGAAATACTGCCGAAAAGCTGCGATAGTGTCAAAAAAAGCGGAGTTACTCTTGCTTTACCACTTTGGAATAAAACGCGAATGAGCCAAGAAGCTGCATTTGAGACAGGGAACAGCCCTTCCTGCAACCTCCAGACCTGGAACAGCCCTCTCAGCTCCAGAAGCTACTGAACCTCACCTCATTGGTAATTAGTGATCCCAATAACGACCAGCTACACAACAGGCATTATTACAAATGCTGAAGTGCAAGAGAAGGATTGCAGAAGAAAAAAAAAGAATCCAAGATATTCATAACCATCCACGTGATGAAATACTAGGACCTAATTGTCTCTCAAATGCAACCTTAGAAGCCTGGGGAAAAAGGTATTTAGAAGCAGAAGGATTTCTTGTAGTATTTCATTTTAATATAATCAGATTTAAAACATCATCTGCCATGTATTATGCTGTGATTCTGCTGCAGAAATTCCACCTATTCAAAGTGCCCAGCAGCATTGTGCTCTATTGTTTAGCCAGTTCTCTGCAAGACTCCACCGAGAAGGCAGCAGAGATTAATTCTCATACGCCCTCCCTTCGGAAGACATGATTCACTAGAGGAAAAAGCGTTTTCGCTTTTGATGGCTTGCAAGCTATTTTTAGAGGTTTGAAGTTAATCCAGCTCTGAGCTGCTCTAGCGGTGATATATCCCCTCAGCCCCAGCCCAGGCATTCTGGCCAGTCTGCCCCAGCAAATATTCTAGCGAGGCATTAAGAAAAATGAAGCCAACATTTTTAATGAGTGTTTAATTGCTTGTGTTCCTACCCAGGTATTAATGTGGACCAGTGCCCACCCACCGGGAGTATAACACCCTCCCCAGGAAAGAGGTTTTCAAACGAAGGTGGGAATCTTGAAAGGCCCCCCCAGCCTGGTCTGCACCCCCACAGCGTGGGCAGGGGGGCGAGGGGGGGATCNTATTAAAAGTCTTGCAATTTTTCTCACCAAAACTCCCCTCTCAATAAAAAGCACCAGTTTAGAGCCATGTACCCACCCTTCAGTTTGACACCGATATTTACACACCAAACAAAACTATCTGGACAAGTAGCGTAAGGGGTTAGCCGAAGGCACAAAGACAGCACATACTGCTAAAGGCAAGCTTTAAAAAAAAATAAAAAAGGATCTGGTAAAAGGAATGGATTGTTTCATGCCTCATCTACAGAGAATTTGCAAAATGCCCTGGCATAGCACTGAGCTGGCACCAGCTGGTAAACGAAGATTCCTCAAAGAGGGGATGAAGCAAGCGAAATGTTCCTCTGGTTTTAAGGGGAATGGAGATAGAGAGTGCATGCTTCAACAGACAGCCTCAAGTACCACATAAAGAGGCAGGATTTTTAGAATCGGATTTTTAAATAAAAGCCTATTCTGAGACAGCAGGTTCACTGGCGTATTATGTTCTATTCATCCTGCGAGCACAAGAGGAAAGGCATGAGGGAGAGGGAAGGTGGACCCTGAGTGTGTGTCAAAATTCAAGTTACCACAGGATGCTAACATACGCTTTTTTGTGCCAAGCAAGCAGACATCTATGATTTGCCATGATTTTCATAACCATATTCCTACATGCATTTCCCCTCCTGCGGATTGAGAACACACTGAACTTTTAGAGGTACCTTTGAAGGCGAACGGAACCAACTTTGCACATCGTTCAAGACACAGACATCATCATTAGATACAGCCATCCTTACCCATCTAGGGCACCAAAACTGCAAACTCTCAGCTGTTGCAGAACCCATTCGTGATTAGTCCTTGCTCATAAATCCAACCAATTAGTTAAAAATTGGCAGGAAGCTGCAGGTTCAGGCATAGATGCTGCCGATGCAGCAACGCTGCCCACCTCCTCCCACCGCTGAACGAAGGACTAGTGGGGATTGTGTTCCCTGGTGCTGTGCCAGACTACACTCAGCCTCTGGGCTGGGGCTTCCTCAGCCCCCCAGCCCTGGGAAACGGGGAGCGGGGGCCCACCTGCTTTTATTGGTAGCGAACAAAACACATGGTTTAACCCAAAATGCCCAGGTTGATTGGCCTAGGCATGCTCCTGCCTCTCAGGGAAGTTCAGGAGCGGCGCAGCGTCATCTCTGCTCTCTTACAGCGAAGTCGGTGCTCAGGAATGATCCCAGCACCCCGAGGGGCGCATTACACCCCCCCCAGCAGCACCCCCACCGCCATCCACAGAGCTGCACCCAGGGAACTGTGCTCAAACCAACTCAGCCCAGACGCAGAATTCACTTAAAAGTAAACCACAGAACCAGCAGCTTTTAGAAAGGAGCACTAAACTCTCATCTTCAGCTGTCTTCCAAGTTATTTTTTTCCACGCCGACATTTATTCACAGAGAGTGAAACACAAACAAGTCGTTATTTCTCCCACACGCAAAGGCAGAAAAGAAATTGCCGTAAAATGTCTCTTCCTTTCAGAAAAATATTCCGAAAGCACTCTGTTCCTATGGTGATGGGGTCCTACCTACACGAGGAAAACCAGTGCCAAGAGAATAACACACAGAATCAAAACTGAAAAGGGATATAAGCAGAGTTCGGAGCCAGGGCTTTTCCATTTGTTCCTACACGATGCCTCAGCGAGGATGTGTTTTCCCACTATGGAGGTCTAAAGGAGTTTTAGCACCTACTGTTATTTCAAGTGGCATTTTGTCCCCATCAGTCGTCTAAGCTATACCTGTATTAATATAATTGGGTTACAGTAAGAAATTTTAAATTGCTTCCAAATGCATCCAGTTTTAATTTTATAAATCAAATCCTAGTTTATATAGGAAGTTAGGCTATAATTATACAAGGAATATAGAAAAATAACAGTAATTTAAAGCACAAAAATAATTTCTTCTTCCCTCCTCCACAGCAGCTTAAAGAATGCATATTGTGAAGTTAATTTTGCTTGGTTGAACAAGCGGCTTACATCTGTTGGAAATCGCGGTGTTGACTATGGAACAGTTGAACAAACCCTGTAAGGAGGCCAGTCTGCTCATTTGGCATTAACAAGGATTGCTTACAAATAAAAACAATTTATGGATGGGTTTAAACAATAAAGAGAACTTTACATTGAGAGAGTTCTGGGTTATGGCTCTGGTGTTGGATTTTTGTTTGGGTTTTTTTTGTTTGTTTGTGTTTTGCTTTGGGTATTTTTTATTGGTAGGGGTTTGGTTTTGTTTGTTTGGGGTTTTGTTGTTGTTTGGGGGTGGTGGTTTTTTTTTTAATTATCAAGGGGCAGGAAAAAAAGAACAGAAGGCAGCACACAACTGAAACCCAGCTCTGCTCCAGAGGCAAGGCCAAGTATCCCACCGTAGTGCAAGAGATCTTGAAGTCACAGAATCATGGTTGGAAGGGACCTTAAAGATCATCTCGTTCCAGCTCCCCTGCCCTGGGCAGAAGTCAGAAGGCTCTTCCTAATATCTCCTAGACTTGGGCCAGGTTAAGATTATAAACACAGCCCCAAAGCCACTGTTTTCATGAGGACAAGTGAAACGCTGGCAGAGCTCGTCTGCAAGCTTGGAAAGGAGAATCAAGTTTAACGCAGGAAAGCGATTGCTTCTGAAAGTTTTGAAAGTGGCTTTTAGCTTCCCCTCTCTTCACTTTCTCTATTCTCCCATTCCCACAAAAACAAAACAAAAAATACCCCTTAAATTTGTGGAAAAAAGCAGGTAAATACAGCATTGGGTCAATGAGCTGCCGGGAAGCCTGAAGGCCTGCTTTCAAAGCCCCGTTCGCATTCCTGCATCCAGACGCGAAGCACACATGGAGTGAGTGCTGGACCAGCTTCGCCCAGGGACAGACAGACACAGGCAGCCTCATCTCCAACACAGGATTTGTTCACAAATAATTTAGACATAACTCCGTGACAAAGTAATGTGTCTACGTGTACACACACACACCCCCTCCAAAGTGAAATTACACTATCAATGCCCAAAGTGTCACATTAAGTCCCCTGCTAACAACAAGCATATCAATTTAAACTGCCCTGCTTTTAGTGGAATCGAAGCTGCATCCATGCAATTATTCAAACCTGATGAGAAGCATTCACTCAGCGTTTTGCACAAGTTTAAATAACATCATTTTAAATAACGGCAGACTCGGTGCCCCGAGCCTTGCTGCGAAGCTAAATGGAGACCGTCAGAAATGGGTCAGACCGTGATGTAACAGCAGCGGCTCCTCGCTACGTCGCATCCAGGAGCCTGCAGAAACGCTGATTTATGTAACCTGGATAATGCCCCGGTTATAAACTGCTCGGAGATCCTTGAACACCGGGGCACTCCAGGTCTGCTCCAAAGCCTACTAAGTTTTAGCGTGTGATTTATATCCCGGGGGGGAAGGGGGGAAGCGGTATTGAAGGGAAAAAAAACAGGAGGAAAAGAGGCCACAACCTAAACATTTGAATCTCAAAGAACAGCAGCTGATTATTTGATAAAATTCCATCACAGCAAATAAAAATGAAAATTCAATGCTGTAACATTAAGGACTCATTTACATTTCAGTTGTAAATGCTGTTGTTGCTTGTGCTGCCAGTAAAGAGTTACTGATTCTTTTTTTTTTAATTTTTTTTTTTGAAAAACAGCACTAACAACAAGGCTTCTGCAGAACATACCTATCGTGCCTAAATTTAAAAAGCCGTGTTTAAACCTCAAGTTCGCAGTAAGGAAATCAGCAGCCTCTCCACAAATTGATTATACTGAGCCCCTCACGCTCCTGCCCTTAATGTGTCAGGGTTTTGGCAGAGACTTAGCGAAATACTCTCCTTTGCAAATAAAAATATGAGCCAGTCTATCACTTCTGGCACTTAACTGCAAGCCAAATATTTTCCCCGTACAGCATTAAAAGTTAGTATGTGCCATAGCAAAATACATCAAAGAGACAGCTTAAAAAATTATTACATGAAAACTGGAATCCCAAAACATGTCTGCAGTAGGTGGGAGTTCAAATACTACATATTGTGAGATTAGAAAAATATTACACACACACCCCCCTACATAACAACACTTCTTTACCCTCTTTTTACACCATACTCAGCCTCAATCCCCAGCCTGTACTTTGGAAGGTGGCCGAATTCCCCAGCCTTCCTACATGACACTTTTTTTTTTTATTCTGAATTTTTTTTTCTTTTCTTTAGATCCATGATGTACTGAAATGACAAGTATGGCTAGGAAAACCTGCAAGAGCTTTTCCCGAGTGCTCCCCACACAATGCTTTTAAACCACTTCGCCCAGCTGCGGCTTCTCCCGACAGCCAGCTTTGGCTTCCCTCCTGGCCATGGAGAGGGCTGGCTCCTCTCCACGGCTACTGAGTTTCAGCCAGAGGCTGGGAAGAGATTCATTTGGAACCGAACAGAGGTATTTGAAGCTCTTTACAACTGTTTAATTCTTTTTCCCTTCAGTGCCAGAGCGCGCACTTTGGGTGACACCAGTTTTCATGTGTGTGGAGTGCTCTACATAGGGAGAAAAATAACGGTGCAGGGCACTCGGCATAGAAACCTTCAGACACAGATGAATAGAGACAGTACGAGGATTTCTTGGTTATTCCCAGAAAATACACATCCTAATTCAGCAGAATCCATAAGCACCTTGCTACCTGTAGTCCCGCCGACTGCGTGAAGCGAACACGTTTTTGAAGGATTAGCAGAGCTTAGTCCTGCTCGATGCTGAGCTTCAGCTGAATTTGGTAAGAGAGAAACCGAACGCTATTATGAGTCACACTGTTAAAGTAACTGCACGGAAGCATTTATTCCTAACAACCCACACTTGAACTTACAGCCTCTAATTCCTAAGTCTCGGCTCCTTTAAAGCCAAAAGCAGTTTTACTCACAGTTTTAAAAGAAATACAGGAGAGTTGTAAGGTCATACCCACTTTTTGAGCATCTTACTCCACGTGAAACCATCTCCAGTAGAGTAGAACAGCCCTCAGTTATCCATATCGGCGTGTATTGAATTATTCAAACACTATTCCATTTTCCTAAATACATTTCACATGCAAATGATAATACTGGATTATTCTTAAACATCTATTGTGGGATTCTAGTGCAGCTACACTTCATTCTACATCAAAGATAAAGGCCTGCCGTATAGGTAACAAAGAGCTCTCCGGTTCCCCATCTGCAGTTCTTGCTATAAGTGACAAAAAGAAGTCAGTCATGAAATTCCCCTCCGAGCAAAACTACGCATTGCTGGTTTGTATCAAGAACACATTGCTGCCGAGCTCCAGGATGTCCTTATCATCCCTCTGAACCCTCAAATAACTACTTTTATGCTGCTAATGTTCAGCCTGTTGATCTACCCAGAAAATTCAAACCATGCGCTACCCTACAGCATGCACTAATTACCTCAAACATCAATTACAAGTCTAATAAAACCATTTGCAAGGGGTGACGGCTAGAAGCTTGCCAGGACTTTGTGTCATTTAATATTACTCAATTTGAAATCTGTTATCATTCTGTGTCGTGCAAGGAAGGCTGCAGTTAAGCTGATTTACCACGACACGTTATGATGCCAGGCCCCAAAACACACGGTCTGGAAACACGAAGCTTATCTATAGAAAAAAGACATAAAATCACGAGTTCATAATCTGCTGGAATGCACAGAAGATGACAAAAGAATCCTTAGTTCAATATCAAAACCGTATTTCAAGTTTACTGAAGTAAACTAGGTGTAATCTCTTCCAAATAGACTGTCAACAGCTACACAAACACAAACTACTATATTCATTCTGCAGGTACTCATAGAGGTGCTACAGCTGTACCATTTTTCTTAGTAATTGTGTAAATCCAGCGAAATTATGCTAATGCACACATCAAAACAACTGCAAAATACCAGACTAAGTCACCCATATAACAGATAATAAAAGTGATGAGTAAAAACATTAATAAGGACACTACAATGATTGCACTATATCCAGTTTCTACCCAGCGATAATCTACGATACCTGGTTTTTTTGTAATATGGTACACCTTTTAAGAGCACAACCAAACCTGACAGAACACGGCAATGCATGACAATTGCAAAAAGATTAAGGGAAGATTATACAAAGAATGTGACAGCAACCTCTTAAACGCGAGTCATCAGTTCACATCCAACATCGTCAGCAGAAATTAAAAACTGAACCAAAATGCCCTCACTTGGTCTGACAAACAGATGTTACTTGACCCAGTGCTTCTATTACAGTAACTGAAAGTCTATTAAAACAAGCCCAAATTTTCAATGGAAAGGCGATTTCTTCATAAGGGCTAGAAATAACAATACCTGCTCGCATGCCCTAGGGCTGCGAGTGAAGGCATAGGGAAGAAAACAGAAGCAGGAGGACATTGCTTAACTACTGACACTCAGAGCCCTCAGCTGAAGGCAGTTGCCTGGTGTCTTTACAGCTCCAGCCCTCAGTATATCAAAAGCATTTAGAGAAGTAGTTTATTTTATTTGCTCTTCATGCAAAATGAAGCCAAATACAAGAGGGCTCTGTGCTAAGAGGACTTCCATTTCCTCTACGCACTTAGGCAAAGAAATTTAAAATTCAGGCTTGCCAGCAAGTTAATAAAACATTTAGTTCTTCTATACGTGTATCATCATAATTTCCTTTTTGCCCAAAACCATACTTGGCTGAACTCTGCTCATTTGATAGCAATCGGAAGAAGAAAGAAAAGAGCAGGGATAACAGAGCCAGGTAAACTGTATGTGTTAGGAAAAGGATTACCCCCTGGAGAAGGAAACAACAAAATCACAAAAAACATGTGATAAAAACACCATGTGATGTGCTTGGGAGGCAGACACTTACACACAGCCGATCCTCAGAGACGAAACAGAGCTCTGGAAGCAGTAAAGCAGGGATTAATACACCAGACAACTGCTCTAGTACTGACACTACCTCTTTTAAAGTACATTCGGTTTGCCAGCAGGAGTGGAAAAAAAAAAAAAAGAAACAGGAAAAAAATACTTAGGGATTCTGAAAAGCTTCAGGTAACTACCACCTAGCTCCAAACTCAGCATGAAATTATCAAAATCACGTAATTGCATTTGTAACGCCATTAACGCTCACTAAATTGCAAGTTATGTCTTTATCTTTCAGATAGCATTTTACCTTATACCTCCACCAAGAAAAGGTGGAGGAATTCATCGTGAACAGGTGAATTCATCGTAAACAGGTGAATTCAGCCAAGTGTTACAGAACAGCTACATCATCTGCAGGAGGTTTCGGTTCCCTCACCAGCTCCTCTGGGAGACGGGGCTTCCAGCATCGCCCAGAACAAACTGACCCCTGGGCACGGGGATGCAGTAAGGGACCAGCACTGCACACACTTCTGAGACATGGTATTTATGCCAACCCCATTCTCCTGTACCCATCTTCTGCTCTCTTGTACCCATGGCAGAAGGCTTCCATAAAAATGGAGATATAACTACATCGGTATGCAAGCTGCTCCTTACTCTTCAAGGCTTACTGTCTCTTCTTATTTTATCACGAACTTTAGTATTGTGAGGGAAGTTCAGGCCAAAGTACGTGATCTTTTAATTAATTTCGGAAAGAAGCGTGAAATTCTCTTACTTATCAAGCCCACCCTTTCAATTTATAAGTACTAAACTGTTAATTCTAAGTATTCGTCTCCAGACTCTCCGGTGACACACTGCACCGAGATAAGATTGCCGCTAAGGGTGAGCTTGCTACACCAGCTGGCCAGAAAACAAAAGCACTTTTAGACAAGCTGATCCCATCCCTCCTGAAATTCGGCAAGTTTTTCAACACCCTCAGCTTTGACTGAAGCGGACACAGCACAAGAAACACCTGCAGCCCTCGGAACCCGTAAGGTCGGGAGCCTCCTCCTTAACTAACGGTAGGCAGACAATCCCATCTCTTCAGATCCTCCCCTTGGAACATGCTTTTTGCACTGACAACAGGAACAGGGCAGTCATTTCTGGCTTGGGATTAAAAATACCAGTGAATGCTCTCTAAGCAAGTTGAGACACTTAGTCACAGACACCTTTAAACTGCGTTTCGCATAGTATTTATGGTGAGGTTCTCCGAATTCCTTTTCTGGAGGAAGGGAGGGAGGGAGGGAGGGAGGGAGAAGAGGAAAGTGGGGGAAGTCTTATGTTTTCTAGGTTGACTGTTCCGGAAGGATTTTCCTTCCTTTCTTACATAAAGAACAAGTTTTTCATTAATGCCAAAGATCCAACACCAGATGGTTTCAGTAAAAAGCACTAGCACTGAAACTAGGGGGGTTTTTACACCTACTTCCATGAAACTTGGATTTCGCCAACACTCTTGACATGGGAATGGCAAAACTCCATCTGAAACTGTGTCAAAGACCCTACTTGCTACATTTACATGCATTCATGACTTAATCCCTTATCACCTGATGCTCAGATCCCCAAGACGCACACTTGAAAGTGGTGGCAAAGAGCGCACAGCATGGAAAGCAGAAAGTCTAATAAGCACGTCTGGGAACGCCATCCTTGGCTACTCGGGAATCCACTTCTATTGGCAGCTCAAACAATGAACAAAATATAGACTCCACAATTTTAATAAATATACCATTGCTTTGTCAGCAATACAAGCTCCTGAGACTCCCAGGGTAAAACTGAACACTTATTAACACTTCTGGTTCAGCCATTTACTTAATTATTAAAAAAAAAAACCCAACAGATCAGACAGCAACATATTTTGCTTTGGAACTAGGGCTTTGGTTTGGGTTGGTTTGTTTTGTTTTTTTTTTTAATTATGAAATCTAAGTAACAGCAAACTTATTACTATACCTTTTTCTAACATGAAGCCATGATTTCTTCTGCCCTTTTCCACTGCAGCGCAAGGATTTCTTCTTCAGCATAGTCTGGTTGTGAATTTTCATGAAGTTCCTCATGTGCTTAGTGTTGTATGGTAGCAAAACACTTCTGAACCAGGACAGTGTTTCGTGGTTACCCACAACTGCAAGTAGCTTCAACTTCAAGAGAGTCTGACCACTTGGTATTTCTTAACAGATTTTAAAAAAAATAATAAAAAAACCCCTCAAGGTTAGAACCCAATTCTAACACCACGTAGTAGAATGCCAGTGTACCTGAAATTATTATCAATACTAGGTGTAGAAAAAAGTGTTCTCCAACAAAGCAGTGGAAAAAAAGCTGCCTTCAACTTTAAATATTTCAAAGTCCAAAAGGAAAACCCAACCCATAAAAGAGGATCTGGCTACTGGACAAGAGAACCATTTGAGGGCTTCCTAAGCTGAGACTGTATTTGGATGTTTCATGCATTAGTAACACAACCACTGTGAAAAACCAAGGTATGATGGATTGCTTAGTCAAATATGCTGCAGATACTACACTACAACGTATTTTTTTAATAAAAATACAGATGTCAACATAAAAATCTCACTGTGCCTCATTTTCAGTGGCTCCAGTTACAAGTCATGCCGTACCACTCTTATTGGTAAGGCTCTCAAAATGTATTTTGGAGGATGGGAAACGCTGGGAATTTCACATACTGGGCAGGACAGAGCGCTGCTACACTTTGCAGCAACTGCGCCATGGCTGCTCATCCAGCCAGGCTACATCTCACGGCACACCAAAAGGCAGGGGAGAAATGACATTTTTTCCTGCCTAGGGAGGAACATCGCGAATCAGAATAACCACGCATTCTAGGTTTATTCTAAGCAGCAGCAGAAAGACTTAGGCTGGTTTCTCAGCATCTTCTCAGCCACCCACCGGTTCCCCAGAATGAGCTCCCTCCCCAGCCAGCAGACAGCTTATAGCAGCCATAAGCGCCCAGAGTGATAAGATGGCAAAAAGCAATGCTCTCAGAGACCAGGGGGGAGGGAGAGGTGTTTAACACAGACATACCTTACCTTTTTCCCCGCAGTACAATCTGTGCTATATTTAGAGCTCGCTCCAGCTGTGCAACCACCACACAATACTTTGTTGGATGAGGAAGGACAAAAGGGTATCAGTGGATGCCTTGTCATCTCTGGGCAACTAAAGTAAAATAAAGCACAAGTTGGGAAATCCAATGGAACTACAAAGAGATGTTTTGGCAGGGGTTTTTTGGGGGGGTGTTTTTTTGTTGTTTTTTGTTTGTAGGTTGTTGGTTTTTTTTTTAAGAAAATCTAGCAGGGAAACGGAAAGGAAGTTTTTCTAAATTATAAGTTATCGTCCATATTACTTTTATGGAGAGCAGCATGATTTTTTTTTCTTGCTATCAAAGCAAGTTAGTGAGCAGGGCTAGGTTTTTCAGTCTCCTTTCTTACTGCAATGAGGTATTAATTCAGCTCAAAGTTTACCTTATGAAGAGCCACGTTGCCAAAAACGCAGAGGAAAACCCCAGCCACCTCAGTAACAGCCCCTTTCCCAAAGCTACTAACGGAGCAAATCCAAAAGCAAGTACTGTACCCCGAAATAACATAATTAACAGGTAATAGGTTTGTGCTGTGTGGCTACCTTTTGATGTTTATAATCCTGTTTTACCAATAGGAAGTCTTCAACACTGACTTGGAATGCTTTAGAGTGGATTACTGGTCACATCCAAGTAAAAATATCTGCAGCTCTGTGGGTAGTACAACATCAAAGCATGAGATACTGGTGTTCAGTTTGAAAATAAATCCTAACAACTCACTTCCACGTGAAGGAAGTGAGAAGAAACAAGCCCATGTAAAACTGTCATGTGAGGCCAAGGTAACAGATGGACCCCAAAAATAAACTCCTGGGAGTTTCAGAAAGCTAAGCAAATGAAGAAAGTTAAATTTGGGAAGGGATATCTGTAGTGCTTAGAAAAGAGATAAGCAGAGTAACCACAGAAGCAAACTTCCTAGAAGCACTGGCTTTCCAGCCCCTACAGAACAGGAAAAGCGAGCTCTCCTCCTGAGGGAGGAAACCTCCCTCAAAAAAGGACGGGGATGTACAGAAGGAGCCTTCACCTTTCAGAGCGAGACTGGCCAGAAGAAAGAAAACCACGAAATGAGAATAAAGCCACTTGCTAGCTAAACGTAGCAGTCACGAGAGAGATCATAGATTAACCTGATAAGTAATTTAGTCTTCTACTTGCACCGTTTGGGGACGTGACATTTTTAGACAGGTTTTTTTTGTTTGGTTGATTTTTTGGTTGGGTGGGGTCTTTTGGTTTGTTGTGGGTTTGGTTTTTTGTTGCCTTTTTTTTTAAACACCCTGAGGAACATACTTTTGCTAGGTATAGATATGCCAAGGATGCTCAATGGCCACACAGACAAGCATGTAACACCGCCCTCTCCTCGAAACACGGATACACACGTGGCAGGGGACCAGCACCACCAAAGCCAGCTTGCTTACCCACTCCACCCCATTCCTACAAGGGTATTAGAAACAAAATTATAGGACTTGATTAGCAGCCAAACCTTTACTGAACGGCATCAGTCGCAGAGAATTCCCTGCTCGCTGGCAAGCTGAAGAACAGCCTCCCAAGGAGACCTGGGAGAGCTCGGCCAGCAAACTCCAAAACCGAGCCCACGCTCAGGGGGAAAGGGTGATGCTCTTCTTCCTTCTGACAGTCACCAAGACAACAAACTGTCACTTGTCAAGTCCTCGCATATAAGACATCTTGCCTGACGTGCAAGGGTATCCGTACGCCTCTCATGGACTGAATCCATGCCTGGTAGAGACAGTGCTGGATAAAGCGATAAACTGCAACTATCTCCAGGAGAAGCCCTGGCCTCTGTCTCGCTTCCCTCTGCTGGCATTCAAGTAGCATAAGAACAAAACACACATGAATTTGGAGTGACCTTGGAGTCACCATCCCTTAGTTTGCATGCCTGAGGAAGGAAACAAGAGATACTGATTTTATTTTGAGTCAGTGAAACTCCAGTGGGAGGTGTCCCTGCCCAGGGCAGGGGGTTGGAACTAGATAATCTTTAAGGTCCCTTCCAACCCCAACCATTCTGTGATTCTGTGATCTACTTTGATACTCCCGTACCGGGATCAGAGTTTCTATCAAAGGTACATCAGAGTAATTCTTCTAGTTTTATCCTTTTTTTTTTTTCCAGTTTCAGACAGAGCCCCCGAAGCCTCCCTGCCCACCACCTGTATGCTAACCGGGGTCTCAGCCCACCCCGAGGAGAGGTCGCCCTCCTGCCCGGTTCCCCAGTTTGAGACGAAGATGGTTGTTTTCAGTCACGCTGCGTCTGGACTAGCAGCCAGGACCTCCACATTAAACGCGTCCTTGCAAAGATACTTAAGCTCAACTCACTCATCTGTGTCCAGAAAATAACAACGCAATTTATAAACTTGAAAACATTTTCAAGTCAAAGAACAATTATCATGCAGGAGGTTCTCCAACTGCAAAGCTGCATCCGACGCGATCAACCGTTCTTCATTCACTGTACTTTCTCAGGTGTATTGGGGGAACCAACAGCACCTCCGAACATTATGTTAAATACAAAATTAGCCAAGAGAAAAGGACTTATCTGCTTTGACGGCATCACAAGCTTCACAGTCCTCCAGGCACTGCAGTTTATTTTGGCTATTATCACCACATCCCAGGCATTAACACTTATTACAACTTAGCTTTCTCTTTCAACCGAGTCAAACTCCTAATTAGAGAGTTAAGTTTTTTCCATCTCCCAGGAATCTACCTAATAAGTGGAGATCAAGCTACCCTACTCTTTGGAAACAGAAGAAACCTGCTTAAGAAAAAAAAAAAAAAGAAATCTTTGTTGCTGATAAAGAATTTAAATTCAACTAAAATCACTTCCTGATAAATTGGCAGAAAGCCCCAGGCAGCACACTCGAGTCTTTTCTGTTACTTCCCCTTTCTTAAAATAAAGAAAGGATTTTAACCAGTGAAGATAACATAATATATTGGACATCGATTATTAAGACAGATTTCTTGAAAGAATCCCATTATTTGGAAAAGGAGGAGATCTATAATAGTCAAGAGATAACTACTAGCAATGATTTCTGCCCGAGTGAGAATTTTGCCCAGTTAACTCTACCAATAGAAACATCTATTCATCTGAGCACAAGGAGCAAAGTGAAAATCCTGTGCTCGGTTGAGCAGGTGACAAAGATTTGAGATATTTTGTTGGCATTTCAACTACAAAGGGGCATGATGACTTACAAATTGGCTATTTGTCTCTAGATGGCCTTTTTAGTTTCTTTCATATGGCAGTTTTAAATGGAAAGCCACTAACTCTCACATTTTGCACTGGGCATGGCAACCAGATCTACAAAACCAGGAGCGAACCATTGCATAAAGTGTTCTGGATTCTGAAATAAATGAATTCAAGGCCAGGCTGGACGAGGCTTTGAGCAGCCTGGTCTAGTGGGAGGTGTCTCTGCCCAGGGCAGGGGGGCTGGAACTAGATGATCTTTAAGGTCCCTTCCAACCCAAACCATTCTATGATTCCATACACCAAATGATCCAGAAATACATTTCTAGGGCTTGCTTCAAAATACATTTCATAACAAGCTGGTTACGGTCCGTAGCTGTTCTCAGAGGAGACAAGAGAGCCTGCCCTGCAGTGGTGATCACTGGCCAGTCTCCCATGGATCCTGCGTTCACCCCAGAGTTACAAACCATATCGCACCAGTTTTACTTAAGATTTGTTATTATAATAGCAGGTTTCTAAACAGTCACTTCCACACAAGGTATCCATTTAGCTAGAGCATATATTAACATAACGCACAAAGACAGACAATATTATAAAGCCGGACAAGCTATAATATGAAACTAAGCTACAGTGACCTTTGTCAAGTATCTTTGTAAAGTAAGTTAAAGGTGTTGGTAATATCAAGGTTCATTGCATAGTTTATCATAAGCAAAACATTCTCAATCACATTATCTAAAAGGCGCTGTTCATCTAGTTTAAAGATGTTTAATAATTTCCTTCACCCACAGCACGATGACTCATGAAAGAGCTGAAGAGGGTCATGCCTTGCCACATATAAAAAAAGAAATCACTTGTGATTATTTCTTTAAAATCTGGGAAGCGCCTACTTTTTAAAGATGTTCACGTAGCAAAACGTTGCTTGAAACAGCGACAGCCTCACAGGAGTAAAGACACGAGACTTGGACGATGCACTACTCGGTGGACAAACCGGACTGGTCCCTGATTTACCAGCAGTTTTCCTTAGAGTAAAATACTCGTGCCCATAGCTCTTAGAGGTAAGGTAAGTCAAAACAATAATGTTTTTCTCGAGTAACTAAGAGGTGAAGATCACGGCTTACGTCAGCAAGCCCTGGTGATGTATCACATTGCAGAGCAAGTAGAGCTCAGTGCTAGAAAGCGCTTTCGGGAAGAAGAGTTAGGTAACGCTGCATTGTGTTTTAAAAACAATTACACTTTCTTGCTTTCAGAGGGAGCAGTCAAGAGGACAGCCAACCCTCAGTCTCCTGGTTAGGAGCTGCTCTTATCAGATACCTTCGGATAAAGGTCAGGTTGCGTCAGGAAGTCATAAGAAGGTTGAAAAAACGCTGGTGGGGAAAGTCTCTACCCAGCACATAAACCCCTATGAGATGAAAGCCTGATAGCTATTTTTGAGCAGCAGTATCAGCACCAGTTTCTCAGTGATAAGTTCTGAGACAGGCAAATTTATACTGTCTTAAAGTCACCACTATATTGAAAAAGAGAGAAGAAAGGCTAGGAAGAGAAACACACTTTTTTTTCTTCTTTTATAAGGATTCTTGGTTTCTTCTAAGTTGTGAGGTCCAACTCAAGCCCTGAAGATACTTACCTGTCATTCAGCCTCACAGACAGCCTACTGCCTAGATCAGATTTGAACACAACAGATCCAACTGAGAACATGACGTGCTCGCACACATTTGGCCTGCTCTCTGACTTCACACACACCATCTAAGCCTCAGCTCCCAGAGGACAGTACGCTGGCCCTAGGCGTGTGTGTAAGTCAAAGGGGAAAATGCAGAGCCCTGCGGGACTTCATTGCAGAGTACCGCTTCTAATTAGGAATTGGTTCATGTTAGCGTGAAACTTCATCTATTACTCAAGTTAATACTAGACAGAAGATTGTGCTGCTTGAACACTTGTGCATACCCAAACCCCCCTCTAATCATACTGCTATGACACGATTTCAGCACGGAAATCACCTTTTTACGATTAAAAGCAACCTGTGCTGCTTCACAGAGAATCCAGATGCCTTTTTTTTTTTTAAAGCAGCAAAGACCATGAATCCTACAGGGCATAGTCAGCAACTGGGGAAAGTGGGAGCAGCAATTACTTTCCCTGCTGCCCCTTCTTCAGGTACCAGAGCATACAGCTGCCTGCATGAAACCCTGCGATTAAATACTGAGCGTGCACATTGCTGTGTGCTCCATCTAAAGCTGTGCTGCATGAGATTTTCACAGGAGCCTAGCACTGGCCCATCAAGTTTCACGTCATTAGAATTAAATCAAGGGTCACTAGTAGTTGCTCGCGTTTAAGAAGTCTCACATACCTAATGTGAGGTAGCTTTTACCACCCTTTTAGAGTTGTCTTTGAAACGCGAGCCAAGAGTAGCTACTGAATTACCTCCGCAGTCAGGTCACTGCGCGGTGAAAGTTTTCTTCCCAAGCAGTTTGGGAAAAAATTGAGAGATAAATTCTTGCACTGGGATTATCACTCTGCGGTACTCGCTGTCCTGCCTTCCCCAAATCCTGGATTAGCACAGCCGCAAACCCCACAGAGACAAGCACGGAAGGCACGGGAGCATTGTCTCAACCTTACAATGAACTAGCACTACTCCTGCAGCCTTCATCAATCTAGAAAAAAGTCCGTTTTCTCCTTTTCTGCAAGACAAAGTCATTCTCTCAACACATGACAACCTCCAGCACTCCAGAACCGGTGGACTCAATTAAAAGCTTAAAATAGAATCAAGCCTGAAAGCTGAATATAGATTTTACCTTATTCAAATCTAGCTAGTTCATTTGCATTAGATCACAGCCCTACCCCCCCCCGCGTATAAATACCTCACTCGTCAGATCTCCAAATCAGGGAGATCAACACAAGACAATACCACTATGAAAAGGGAAATCACAGAATCATAGCATTGTCAGGGTTGGAAGGGACCTTAAAGATCACCTGGTTCCAACCCCCTGCCCTGGGCAGGGACACCTCCCACTAGACCAGGGTGCTCAGAGCCCCATCCAGCCTGGCCTTAAAAACTTCCAGGGATGGGGCTCCCACCCCCTCTCTGGGCAACCTGGGCCAGTGTCTCCCCACCCTCATGGGGAAGAACTTCTTCCCAACGGCCATTCTGAATCGACCCATCTCTAGTTTTAATCCATTCCCCCTCGTCCTACCATTACCCCACATCCTAAAAAGTCCCTCCTCAGCTTTCTTGTCGGCCCCCTTCAGATCCTGGTAGCCACAATAAGGGCTCCTGGGAGCCGCCTTTTCTCCAGACTGAACAACCCCAGCTCTCTCAGTCCGTCATCGTAGGAGAGGTGCTCCAGCCCTCGGATCATCCTCGTGGCCCTTCTCGGGACACATTCCAGCACGTCCAGATCTTCTTGTAGTGGGGGCTCCAGAACTGGACGCAGTGCTCCAGGTGGGGTCTCAAAGAGCGGAGTAGAGGGGGAGAATCCCCTCCCTTGCCCTGCTGGCCACGCTGCTCTTGATGCAGCCCAGGAGAAGCTGGAAATCCAGGAAATCCTCCCAGCTATTTACTTCACAAAATGCCAGCAACAGGAAGGATCAGGCATAACCATTTCACTTTTCTGTAACTAGAGCCTGGTAACTTCTGTGGTGCTATGCAGCTATCAAAGTTACGTGCATGGATTAAGACACAAGATGATATAGGCCAGTTTTGCCTTTTGAAATGTCAAGACAAACATCAAAAATGTTTAGTTTTAGCAGCAAATTTTACTAACAAAGTTATACTTATGGTTTAAGAGTCACCATCCACATTCCTGCCTAGGTCAAGCGGAAAACTAAGGAAAAAGAACAACAGATTGACACAGATGTTGAAATGTATGCACTTCCCCCAACTTGAAAACAAGCTTAATCAAATGCTTCTGCTACGGGTCTATATATAAAGATGCAATATAACAAAAAAGTCAAAATACACCTATTATCCACAACAGGGAACTATTAATCATAAGTCCTAGTGGCGAGTAAAAACCCAAAGGGATATTCCCACTACTCTGCATTCTTGGTTCACTGCCACCATGATGACCTTTAACCTAAGTAGCCCTATCTACTCATGAACAAAGCACACCACTGCACGCTCTGAAGATAAAGAAAGCAAGTCTAAAATGCAGCCCGTACATACAGCACACCACACACACGCCTTGGGGTCCGTGGTGCCAGGGGATCCTGATGCTCAGGCCAAAAATTTGAAAAGGCGATATATCAAGTTATTTTGGATTTGAATAACAATGCTTAAATTTAATTTCTGGAGGAATGCGTGTCTGCCTTGCTGAGGACGCCATTAAGGGAACAAAGGACTATCAAAACAGAGCATAGTCTGAACCAGTTTGTACTTTGAAATCATGGGTGAAAGGACAATGAAGTGAATGCAGCAAGGTGAGCAGCAAGAATGAAGAAGAACGATAGCTCGGCTCCCTGCAATCCCTCCACTGCTGCCATTGTGACCAGAATTGCTAAGAAGCCCCTGTGAATTTAGCACAGTTACAACATCCCGGCTGCGTTGGAAGGTGGGAGACAAATGCCGGTTGCCACCTTCCCTGGAGAGATGATGGACGGCAACTGCACATGACCCAAAGCGGTCACAAGCACTCTGACCTTTCACTTCACGGTATACACGTAGAGCACAAGTGACACCCGCACAGTCCCGCTGGTAACGCTATAGCACAGAGAGCATCCACACAACACACACCACAGTTACCTCTGCAACAGGCTTGAGGGCACGTGGAATTCCTAGAAGCCCTTAAGGTTCAACACTCCATGTGTCTATGCTACCAAGAAGGCATGTAAAAAATACTGCAATATGTTAGAAGTGATTTTACTTGCTTTTAGTTTGTCAAAAATCCTTCGTTCCTGTGATATATATGTTTCTAAATTCTGAAAAGCCATACTAAGAGATCAAAATGGCAGAATGATGTGGCATGCCTAAAGCTAAACTGGAAGACAACCACTTCTCTAGAATCTCTCACACACATCCTCAACATCTGCTGTATTTCCAGGATCATTAATAGTGTGCAGAAGACAACCAAACAAAAGATTTTGTATTCCCCAAGTATGAGTAGAAACCATTACATCTGTAGAAAGACAATGAAAAACAAAATGTTGCTGCAGTGAACATCTGAAACAGAAGCAACGGAGACCAGTCAAGCGAGCAGAGGTCATGTTCTCCCCATCTCATTAAAATAGCCCATTTCTTACCTGTAAGCAGCCCCAACTAGATATTGAGATCTACTGAGCCAAGAGCGTGCAGGCCACCCCTAACAACTGTCACGCTCCAGTATTGCCTCCAAGCAAGAGGGTCACACCAGGCAATGGGCAAGGATTGCCCTCCAGCTTCTCCCCGTGAGTGCTGGGGACCACTGCCACACAAGAACTGCAGACATCCAGGCCAATACTCTCCCTTCACACCTTCACACAGGAGTTACTGTCCCACTATGCCTTTGATGATTATTTCAATAACAATCAATCACAGCTCTCCTAATTTAAACGCAGTCAGAACTTCAAAGATATTCTTCTTTGGTTACAATAGCATCTCCTGGGCATGGCAGATAATCATCTCTGAGTGACCCTCACCTAGAGGCACTCCAGTTTCACTGTAGCAGAAGCCACACTCCAAGAAAACTCACGTGTTGTTTTACGGGTATCCTTGAAGGCTGATGAAATTTGCCTGCTGTCAGTTTTAAAGACCATTTCAACAGTAAAGTTGACTGAAGCAATAATCTCAAGGACTAAGAAAATCTTCTATACTGTGTAGGAAACCCAAGCTGGATTCCTCCTCCTGCTTTCCCAGCTTTTAGAGTGCACACGAGAGCCACCGAAGCCATTGAGGAAAGGCAGCGTGTGGGGCCCACCAGCAGATGAGGCAAGAGCAGTAGGCACTCTTCAGTTCTCTAATTCAACTCTGAACCAATCAAGCAACTGCCAAACTAAGTGTCATCTGCAATTAATTTCATGAAAGAGCTTTCCCACAGGCTGGACTCTAGGACGGTCCCCATGGCACTCTAACAGATCCAAGGGTAGACAGGGCACTTCCGACGGTGCTTACAGGCTCTTTCGTCTCTTGGCAGGCATTCCCTTCGGAGACACACTGCAGAACGGTACCGACAAAACCCTCCCTCACGCTTCAGATCTACCTGTTCACCACTCCACAATGGAAAAAAAAAATGCAGGAGAAATCTAAAGTCCTCCCAGGACCTGGAATTTGATCGTAAGGTAGCAGAGGTCTGAACGCAGCAACATGAAATATCTATTTTGCAGAAGTCAAAGCGCTTGAAAATTAGAGGTGGGAGATGCCAACAGAGGGCGGCACAAATAGCAGTTTTAGCATCATTTGCAACAAACAGAAAGGATATAAAACCCAACCCCATTTGCCACCAATTCAAACATCTTCAAACACGCAGCTTGCTGCATACCAGTTCAACACGGATGGCCGGGAAGCTCGGGGGGGATTTGTTGACTATGGCAGCATTACTGTAGAAGTGGTTGATGGCTGTTAGGGGTGCTACACAACTCCATCCTCCCAGCAAGAATAGTACAGTAAATTCCAAACAGAGGCTGCCAACATCAAAATATGGTATTTTAGAGACTCCAAATATGATCCTGAAAGGGCTGGTTCAAGTGCTACTGCAAATGCACATTAGTACAAAGTTTGAGAAGTGGGTCATCATCTCACCTTGATCAAGAGTCACTTCAACACACATGGACTTTATGCTACTCAAGTTTACACAGTTATCTCCACAGTAGAGAAAAGTGTTGTTCAAGGGGACAGAAAACTGGTAGAGGTGGCTTGGAAAAACAAAAAGCACATTAAGTGATCCATTCCCCTCCTTGAAAAGACACTTGTGAAACTATTTCCCGAAGATAGTGGTTCCCATTCCATAGAAAAGGGGAGGGACTTCATTAGCATCAAGTTTTTACCAAGCCTTCCAGGCCAAGACCCTCCACAGCTTGGAGCCTGTCCCCTCTAGCACGATCATCAAGCATCATCTGATGGTCCAATGTGTTGGTTCAAAACCCTTTCAGGGCAGAAGTTGGTCTGCAGAGCCAGGCACAGCCTGCTCCGGCAGCCTGGGCAGAGTGCTGGCTGTTTGGCAAGCCTGGCTTCCTCACAAAACCGCAGCCTCTTCGTCCTACAGCTCCAAGTTCCAGCGCCCAGCAAGAGTCATTAAAACCTCCTAACTACAAGTGGTCCACACCACCAGCATGGATGGTCAGGTGGTAGAATCCAGCAAAGATGGAGAAACCCTGACAAACATCAACTCCCAGCTGCATCCTACATTTTGAAAAAAGGACAGGAGGATCGTTTCCCCACCTTCCTTCCCCTGCTTTATTTGTCCAATTATTCAGAATAAAGGCCCCTTTACACTTAGTAAAGTCGAATGACTGCGGTGCAGTAGGAGATGTATTACACGCATGTCTTTGTCTCTACCTATGTTTGTCAGGGAAGTCTGACTCGAAATCTTATTAACATGCAAATAATGCAAATTACGTTTCAATCAATAGCTACAGCAAGTTACTGGGTAGCAGTATTTTCCTTAACTAGCACAGCAGTAAGACTCATTCATGCTCCACAGCTGCCTTACCGCAGAGTAATTTCTTTTCTGCCTGTATTTGAAACCGGTGCGATTTGAAAGGAAAGTTTACCTCTGTCTTTTAAGATATTAGAAGGGGGAAAAAAAAAAAGAAAACCAGCTTAACTCATGAGAAGTCTCAGCCACATTCATAACTGCCTTTCTGCCGCTGTGAAGAGGTGCGAAAGCTGCTGCCGCTCCAAAGCAGCTTCTCCACTGGATGTACAGCTGTGGATGTACACACGCCCTCCCATAGGGAACTGGGAAGCAGTTTGGGAAGGCGGCAGCAGAGGGAGCAGCAGCCAGGGAGAACAGCGGGACTCCAGCCACAACTACAGTTTGATAAGCAAAAATAGACGTTTCTATACCTAGCTGTTGGAGGAATGTAGCTTCCTCAAGACTCAGGTTTCCAGCCTCTGCTGTGAAAGCTGTTCTGTTTTATGGCCGTCACCCTGTTGAAATATTTTGCCCACTTCACAGCAACATTATTAGTTTCTCCTTGCACTAACCACACAAATAACATCATCAAAGGCAAACAAGTTGGTACACAGCCACGAAGGAGCCCAGGCTTTAAAAAAAAGCTTGTTTATCTCAAGCGTGATATTTAAGGCAATCATTTTTCACCTAAATCTCTGAACCACCCATTAAGAGGTGACTGTTAACCTTAACATTGGTTTGCCCAGCTGTAAACTAGCAATCATTATCAGCGCTCAGGTTCGCCAAGGGCAAACAACGGGTCACCAGATGGGAGTAAAGAAACGCCTCTTACTCCTACTTCTGTCCTTTATCACAGTACCATGGTGATGGCCATAAAATGGTAACAAATTCTCATCGAGAGAGTTTGTTTGGGCTAGATTTCTAGCTGGCACAAACCAGCGTTTCTTCCATTATATCACAGTAAGCTGAGAATTCCAGTATTTCAAAGAAATACCCTGAAGAAGAAGCTGTAGATGAGCCCCCTAGCAAAGGGGGTGGGAAAAAAAGCAGCCAGGATCAGGGATAGCTACCAAGGACCTAAAATCCAGCAGAACACACAATCACCCATCATCTCTTCAAATCTACTGTACCAAAGCCTGCTCAGATTGGCCAAATTTCTAATTCAGCAACTCCGCTGAGAAAAATAAGGCAACTAGGCGAGGATGTCGGCAGAACGCAATGCTGACAACCTCATTCACAGGCTCGCGGCACGAAGATGAAAGACAGGAGCGCCGCCTAAAAGTATCTGCAGGCTGCGAAACACAAAAAAAGGGGGAATTAACATAATAGAGAGGGTATGAGTAGGAATGATAGGATCAAATTAGAATAATGCAAGTGTGGGCTGCATATCAGGAAGTACTTCTGGCTGGAAAATCCACTTACCTAAGCAGCTTCCCACCACCCCCCCTTGGCGACTAGCATGAGATGACCTCCTCGCCACCCGCGCGCAGAGGGCAGGAGCCCTCAGATGGAAAAAGGCTCTGAGTAACAAACACTGAACTCCTCTGGGTACGGGCCACCGCCTGCTTTACAGGCAATTTTCCCCATGCTGGGGATTGCAATCCCACCTCAGCCCTGAAGCCAGGGGAAATTCAGCGCGCTGCGATGCTCTGCGGGTCTGCCCAGCTCCTGTACCGTACAGGGGCCCACAAAATTAAACAGCGTCCAAATTGGAAGGGGAAGCGACTGTGGCTGTTCCTTCACCAGATTCACACCCTTGAGAAAGTCCTGGAGGAGTCCATGTACTTCTGCACCCACTCTCTGCGGGAACTCGGCATCTAAAGGCCGTGCAACGCTGAACCCAGCGCAGCAGCTCCACTTTAGCATCACAGACCAGCACCAGTGAACAAAAGCCACCCAGTTTTACTAGGAGGAAAAAAATGAAATTAAGCTTTTCGAGATGCTACTTGCAGGAAGCATTTAATAATTTATTATTTTAATTTTAATAATTTACTCTCCCTATCAGTACGCCGTTAAAAAAGCACCTTGAAATACCTTGTTCTTTTTCCCCTCATAGCTTCTGCGATCTGCCATTGAAGAAGCTCTTCCCACAGCTACTTCTTCGAGTGCGATGTGTTTTGCTTCTCGTTTCCAAAAAAGCTGCAGCTGATTTTTTTTTTTTTTTTGCCAGAAGACACCTTCCCTAAGGACCGGCGGAGATTTGTCTTCCCGTGCAAACAACCAGGCCAACAAGGCTGCAAATCAGATTCAGAAACGTGTACGTCTATACTTCGCATTCTTCCAGAAGTTTGTTGCTTTAAGCAGATACGGACAAAGTTTAGCATCCCTCACTCAACAGGAAGCAAAGTTCTTCAAAAGCACTGTGTTTGGCACGTCTGTGAAGAACAGGTCTGCTCCCGCTCCCCCTAACCCCACGTTTCCATGTGGGTGTTCAACACAATCCCTCTAATACAATTTATAGGTGTAAAAGTGTACTCTGTTGACCAGTGGGAACTACTACACTGGAGACTCGACTCACGGTAATCACAGCAGCTCTCCCTGAGGACCTGGGGTCCATGAACATTGCCAAGTATTTCCCACAAGCAGATCTTTGGATGCGCGCTTCAATTTCCTTGACAGGGAATTCATAAGGAAGAACAGCAAAGACATAACTAGCATGAAAACATACTTTGTTGTTAAACACAAGAACTCCAAGGTTCAGAAGCTCAAAAGTTGTGTTTGGTGCCAGCGGATTACAAGGCTTCATTAGAGGGTTTCAGATCCACTGAGTACTTGTAATTCCTTAGGTCTGGTCTGCTTTAAGTGGGACAGCTTTAGTTCCTTTCCAGTTTTGAAACCATCTTTAAACTCAGTATGTTACAGGATAGGTTGCTTCCTGCTGCATTTGTTTTCCTCTCCCAAAATAGCACGTATTTTCAGTGTTTTCTGTACAGACCATGTATTCTCTCCCTCCTCTGATTTCCAGGAACTTTCTTGATACCACCATACTATTTTGTCATCGCTGTGCTTTTTGCACGTCCTCCCCACCTCCCCTTTGGTTTTTTGAATACTTGTTTTATTAGTTCTACAGTACACATCAATTTTCAAATTCATTTGCCTTTACATGTTATCATTTAGCAGACGCTAAGTACAAGAATTTGCCAATATTTCAACAGAGATTCAAGATAATTTAGTTGAGTTTAGTTAGCAAGTTCAGGTCGTCTTATACATCTTCCCACTATTGATTTCTTACAGCCTGCCAGAACAACAAATGTCTGCTCTGAGAGATGCTCACTCATCTGCTGCTGTACAAATCACACTAATGATGCTGAAATGAGGGCTTCAAAAGCAAAAGCACTCCCTTCAGTGTTGGATCCTTACTCTCATCGCTCAGTGGTCACGCCATTCCAGTTACGTATTGAAAATAAAAGGGAGCAGAATGGTTTTCAGTGATTTGAAGGTACAAGTTTACATCCTGCCCAACCTCAGAATTACACACGCACCCCCCTCCATGCTACAGGACTGACAGAATATGTAGTGGTAGTAAGGAGTTCATTTTGGACACAAACTATGCTTTCCACATAAATATATTCTTTGTGAGCAAAATTAACTAATTAGGTAGAGGCGCATCTTTTAGTAATAACAGCTCTTCTGCTGCAGGCTTCTTCCAGCCAGACTCGGGGTCACAAATCTCACTTTCCTGCAGGGCTGATTGAGAAAGAGGAGCTCACAAAAAGCATTTCATCTACATCCTCGTAGGCAGAGAAAGCAAAACCTTGCCCAAACACGCTGTAACAGATGCTGGGTACCTCCACCTCCCCAAAGCAAACAGAAATAAGCTGCTGCCCAAGCGCAGCGCAGGCAGGGAAATAGGATTTACGTCATGTGAACAGTCTGTCTCGGCAAACGACATCTCTGGAGGGGAAAAAAAAATTAAATACAAAAAAAGCCAGGCTGGTCTCTACACTAATGCAATCTTTGGCTTCCTGCAGAGCCTGTGTGCAAGGGTGGCATCCCGTGCCAGGAGCCACACGCAAAGCCACAGGCTCGTCTTCTGCAGGCCGCCGGAGCAGCTTCCACGTGTGACTGTCACCCAGCAACTCCTTCCACTCACTACACCGCGCTAAGGACGCCTCGGCAGAGCTTCCCAGCATCGTCTAAACCCAGCGAGGATTTCTTAAAGCTCTCAGTTGTGACTATTTTTCCCCCAGAGAACAAAGCCAGCCCTAGATTCATTTAAAAATAAATCAGTCGGGCCAGGTGCAGAATTTAGACTGAGTTACAAACAACAGCCCTCTAAGATTGTTCTGTCTCCGCAGATAATCGTTCTCTACCTCCTGCTCCAACGCTTCCCCGGCAGTTTCTCAGCGGAAAAACAGCACAGTTTTTACCTTGATTAAGTTAAGTACAAATATCACTCCCTAAGCTGGTAACGTGCCAGCGCTGAACCTTCAGAGCTGGAAAAATTGTACTTGGACAAATCTGAGAAGATTCAGTAGCTTTGTTTTAACGTATTTACGCTAAAAAGTGCATTACCAAAACAGATGTACTGAACACGTCCTCCTCGCGCCGAGGAGCTGAGTTCTAGGAGTTCTTGCTGTTTTCTCAAATGTTAAATGAAATGGATTAACTGAAAATTAGTCTTATGCAACCTAATGAGTTAAATACCTATTGTTATCTTGAACATGCTGATTCATTACATCTAACAAAGCCTTGTAATCAACTAATTATCCTCAATTCCACTTGTGGATTTTTTTTTTAAGGCTGATTTGCACTCAGCAAATTACCACAAAATGAAGTGAAACCAAGCACCCAAACCTTTTTGGGTATATGCTCCTTGCAGGATGACGAGCACACCTGCACCCGCTAACCCATCCCTCTGCTCCTCCCTCCCAGACCACCCACACAATTGAAACTTTCTTTCTCCTCTGGTCCTTTTCTGGAAAGACAAAAACCAGACTATTTTTACGTTACTGGACCAGTGGAGTTTGGGTTTTTTCTTCCAGAAATCTATTACAGGGCTTACTAACGGTCCCGCAGCTCACCAAGCTAAAGAATTCCTACAGATATGCCAGCTTTTCCAATTTATTTAAGCAGTCTTCAGCTGTATAGTCTTCCCATTAGCAGAACTGAAAAGTTTCAAACTTGTGGGGGTTTCATTGTGGGGTTTTTTTTCTTAGTATCTTTTAATAAGAACTAACCATAAGCATGTTATCTTGTATAGCATTTCCACACTTCCTTTTGCATCCCACACATTCCCCACCACCTGGTTATATGGACAGCTGTGTCCACATCCACTTCGTGCGGGTGGAGCTCTGCGAGACAGGAGCCCAAGTGGTTTATTAAAAAACATTCAAGTCTCAAGGGTACGAACACTATAGATGACTTCCTAGAAGTACTGATTTCTTTGAGAATTTCACTAAGAGAAGCCCAGTTTCCTTCAAAAGGGGCTCTGGTCATTTTAGCATTGAAGGACCGAAGGGTGAGGAAGAGCAGCGATCTCAGATGGTGCTCAAGCGGTTCTGCTGCCTCCGGAGGGAGGAAGATGAGGGAGGCAGGAGGGAACAAGCTGAGCCTGCCACCTCACAGGCTGCCTCTCTCCTAACGCCAGCGATCCCCAAAGCGAGCATCACTGACATCTGATCCTCAGCGTCACCAAACGAGGGATCCCGATTCCCCACCCAAACACACACAAGGTGACATGTAATTGCGGGGAAACCGAGACTAAGCCTCTGAATGGGAAGGAACAGACACATCGAACCTGCAGGGGAGGTTTCCAGAAAGCTGAGATAACTGTGGGACTGGGAGAAGACCTTAAGAGAAGAGTATTTTCTCTTTTCCAAGCCGGAGACTACCTCCATCTTTTGTATCCAGCCAGAGAGCAAACGGATCCTGTGGCTGGCTTGTCACCCCAGCTCCCAGGCGGCTGGAGCCCACCGGTGGGACCCACCCAGCAAGGCAGGGTCTCCTGGAGAAGAGAAGAGCTTGCTCCCCTACAAAGGGAGGGGGATGGCATGGATGGATACAGGATGATGGGGGGTGGGGTGGGGGTGTTCCTGAAAATCTGACTCCCCCCAGACATGCCCAGCCCAGAGCCAGGCTCTCCAAGCGGGCTGTCTCACAGCTTCCCCAGGAAACCCTGCAGGCTACGCCCCAGAGCGGTACAACTCTGCCATAAATATCCCAGATTAATTCTGATCCCAGCATCAAATCCACTTAAGAGACTTAAAAGCCTCCGAGTCCCCAGAGCTGCCTGCCCAAAGAGGGCTCTGCAAATGAGTCCTGGGCTGGAGAAGAGAAATATTATCAAACAAGGCAAGCCATTTGTACAATTTTTAGTAATGTCGTTTGCAAGAGACAAATGGGACAAGATAGCTGGGCTGACAGCTTGTACTAGAAGCACAGCCACAAAAAAATCCTCGGGTACTGGACAAGGATGTACGGGGCAGGATTTGTGTAAATATTCCATAATTTCTGGAGCTAGCTCTTTATGGGATTGGTTATTAAGTGACAGCATATGCTCTCCAGTCTGCGGAAGGAGCTATGTGCTTAGTTTTCATTGAGATATTTCTGTTTATAAGTAAAAGCCTAAAACAATCACCAAAACCCTCTCAAGTATTAACACTGACAGCAAGAAGGGAGATGGGGAGGAAGAGTCGGCTCCCTTTCCGCTCTGCTACACCGGAGGGTGCACGGCATCTGGAGACGGGAGCAGGCTACGGGGGCACCAGGCGACCAACGGCCACGGCTCCTTCAGCCCCCCCAGCACCCTAAGGGCGCACCATCTCACAGCACCGTGATTTTAGGGCTCCCTGAGCAGCAGCGCTCGCTTCCCCTACCCCGATGGGCCCGCTGAGGGCGGGGGGG
>VXBO01008332.1:119621-149349 GCA_013400135.1 Rhinoptilus africanus
CGCCGCTCAAGTATCGGCGGCCGCCTGCTGCGGGGGGCCCTCCGCGGGCGCGCGGGGCGCCGCCAGCCCGGAGACGGGGACGGGGGAGGCCGCGGACCCCCGTGTCCCCACCCCCGGCAGGGCCCCGGGGGGGGCTGCGAGACCCCGTGGGAGAGCGGAGCTTTTCTCCTGGCCCGTCTGGGGAAGCAGCTGTTTCTCGTCTAAAAATGTTCATTGTCTAAAATAGGTCGCGTTTCAATACCGGGGGGGTGCGGGCCCCCCCCCAGAGCGAGGTGCCGCGGGCGGGGCTGGCGGCAGAGACCCCCGCCGGCAGCAGGCGCCGCCGCGGTGGGAGAGGCGCCGCTGCCCACCCAGGTCCTGCCCGGCCGAGAAGAGCGTCTGGGGCTTGGGTCCTGTGTCATCCCGAGGGAACGCACATTGGGAACGCTCCTGGAAACCGGGAATAGGAAAGGGAACCGGGGAGACAGTGCAGGGAGGAGATGGGAAGGCGAAGACATGCCTTTCTCCTCCCTCCCTCAATGTCACTTTATTTATTTTTTTTTTCCNTCCTAAAGCGGCGGCTGCTGCTGCTGCCCAGGCGCGCAGCGGCGCCTCGTCCCAGCCGCCATTGCTGGCGCCGGGGCNTCGTTTTTTTTCTACCTCTTCTCTCCACCTTTAAACTTTGCAAGTTTTCAACTGGTAACGTTTTCTTGCAGCAGTTGTTTCGGCTGTAAAGCGCAAACCCTTTCTTGGGGAGTCAGCTCTTTACTCGGTTTGCCAGGACACGGTGCTTTTGGCCCAGGGCGAGCGAGCCAGGGGCCACCAGCAGCCACGGCTACTGGGGGGGCTGGAGTCCCCAGGTCTGCCCCGTCCATCCTTGGCGTGAGGGGCTGCAGCTTGTGCAATAGAGCTCCGAAGTGGAGGGTCCGTGTCCCAACCTCTCCCCCCTTACAGCTTCCTTGTCCCTATGGAGAAGAGGGGCGTGAGGGGAGGAGGAAGCCTGGAAACGCAGGGGTTGGTCAGGCAATGTTCCTGCTCCTGCTGATTTTAGGTAGAAATAAGTTACCAGCAAAGCTGCTACTTTTGCTCTGAACACACCTGCAGCGAAGGGCTGTTGTGACTATCGAGGTGACTGAAGCATGAAAGACTAATTTCCAGCCCTAGAGGGGATCATGAATTCACAGAAAAGTCTTTAGCTGCTCTTTGACGAGCTGCTTTTCCAAGAACTTGATCAGTATTTTTCATTAGAATTGTCGAAAATAATTTTTTTTTCCCCAAATCCTATTTGTTCAGAATATATTTGCTGAAGACCAGTTTACTCTGCTCTTATTGGAAAGAAATGCTTATGACGATCTCTCACTGGGGTACTCCAGGCAGCCGGAATGTTTGTCAGGAGCTGAATCGATAAATAAAGCAAGTGAACTTCCTTCTTGTATGCAAAATAAAATGCCAAGTAAGACACTCAGAACTCATTAATGTATCTGCAGACAGTAAAAGCTTATTAAGCATTTTGCAGAAAGGACAGCGGACAGGGAGCAGCAGCAGCACAACTAGGATCTGCCAGAAAGACGTCTTTTTCAGTAGAAATCCCCAGGTTGATGGGACCCACGCAACGCTGCTAAAGAGGCGTGAGCTTTAAGTGTGGTTATGTTCCCTCCTTCCTTTACAGGTTACAAGAAAGTTCCCAAATGGCAAAGTTGTATCTTGTGGCTGAAATAAGCTGTGATAAGCTAGCCCAGGAATTACAGCGCGGGAAGGGGATAACTTCTTTTTTGTTGCGTTGATTTTGGGGGATTTTTTTTTTTTTTTGAGTGGATACCAGTAACAAGATAATCAACTCAACCTGCCCATCAGAACCTCGGCTCCTTGTGCTTTCCCAGACATGTCATGGAGAAAGTCAAACCTACTGGACACGCTCATCCCCAGAAACCATAAATTAGACTCAAAAAAGAGAGAAAACGCTCAGAAATGCCCTCGGTTGGCAGCTGGCTTCCTCGGCCGTGTCAGTGGGGTGTGTTGCTAGTACTCAGCATTTAGGGACAGGAAGGAGTGCTCTGTGTCGGAGGGGTTGTTTCTGGCAGCCTCAACAGGCCTGCATACGTCATCACCCTCCGCAAATGAACAAGAAGAGGTAAGCTAAGAAGCTAAGCATATTCATGGAATCAATAATACATTCACTCTCTATCTGTGTGTAAGACACAGATTGTAAAGGCAGATCCAGCTTGTTCAGATTTGCTCAGTTAGAAAATTAAGTGACATCAAGCCTAACCTTTTTAAATATGAACATTACCAAAATAGCCTTCTTATTACTTGCTAACATCTTACCTCCGACTGGCCGTTTTTATAAGCTAAGCAGCACACGGTTATTTCTTGCCTGGGAAAATGCCAAGGAAGGTTTAAATATGAAAGGAAATGTTGCTCATTCATTAAGTAGGATTCTCTGACTAATTTGTTATTAGCAATACATAAGGATCTCATCACACTTTGGAAGAACCTTAGGATGCCCTTAATTATAGACTGTCTCAAGTCTTGGTGTTTTCTGGTGCGTCGATACCCTGCAGAGTAGCATATGTGAGTTATTATTATTTTTTATTATTAGTTCTGATGTCTGGTCCAAATTCTGATGGGGGTTCAAAGAGATGTCTCCACTGTTAGATGCCCAGCAGAGGACAGGCGTATTTGCCTGCCCAGTTCCGAAAACCTGCCTTTTGCCGTACTTGCCTGTCTAACTTGGATGTTTTGTCGTTTTTAACTTTGTTATTCTGCCTAAAAACTAAGCGTAAAATGTTACTATTTCAAAAGTGGTTTGGTGTGGCCACCAATGCCACGAGTGAGCAAACAGCTCACAGGAATCTTTTCAAAGTGAGACAAGTCCAGGGAAAAGCCTCAGATACATATTTTCCATGTAAAATTAATTAGGTCAGTGTAATATAAGAAACAAGGACCCAGAAGTCATGCCGTGATTTGTGCTCAATCTTAACTCTGCCCTCCATCTCCCTCTTCAAAAATTCTCTTGGAAGCCACTTCTTTCTTGCTGGCATTTTTCTCTCTTACTCTCCCCTCCCTTTAATTCTCCCCCTCATTTTGCTGTGTTGTGTTTAAGGCATTAAGGAATTTTGTGCCGCTGTTAGGGTTTATCCTGTTACCAGAGTTTATATGTAGGTATCAGCCTCTTTCACTCTGTGTGCCCAGCATATCTGTGCCCTCTTTGACATGTTCCTTATCACCTCTCCACGTACTCACCATGCACCCAGAAGTGCTTGTTCATCTCCCATGGGCTGGTGGTGGGGAATCAGCTGAATAATACCGGAAAAATCAACATCCTTTGTGGCCCATTTGCTGCACGTTTTTGAGATTCCTTGAAGAAAGATAACAGAAATCACGCTGCTGAGCTGGGCCATTGCCCCAGGAGGTCATATACTGGCCATGAGACCGATACTGCACTCTTGGTTATTAAAAAAAAAAAAAAGAAGTCACAACCTTAAAGACCTGAAATTGCTTAGAAACTCTGGCATTCCTGGCTTGTTCTTTCCCCTGTCCTGGTTACGTATAACCCACTTTTGAAACCTGACATGTTTTATTTCTCTTATCACTATATCTGATTTATGCTTACAAGCACGAAAATTCATTCTACTTTTTCCTACCACGAATCTTTTTCACAACAATCTCTTGTAAAATATGATCATAATATCATTTAACTTTTTCTTACATAAATGCAATGCATTGCTCTACACACCTCAGCCCCTCTTCTAAGAGGGGGGAGTACTTGGCCAGCTGTCAGGTCAACCCTGGACTTTTCCGCCCTTGATTCTAGAGCGCGGATCACCAGGTGGTGCCTGCACAGCTTCTGTGGCACTTGAACAATTAGGCTGTGCTTTTACCCTGACCAGCTTCTAAACTATTTGAAGTATCACAAGCTAGGCATGACAGAATTACAGAGCATGCTTTAAGGCGCACGTGAAAGGCAGTAGAAAGTTCAGTTTCAATTTTATGAGCTCTGATTCTGAGCATACCAGTCATTACTGTTTGTATGAATTGCCTTTTGATTTATGAAAGAAATGATAAGTTGGCTCTTCCAGATTACGTAGTTTAACCTGGAAATTTGCCTGCAGAGTTTGGTCCAGAGCTAATCCATCTGAGTACCTAACTTTAACCGAGTCTTTCACTCTAATGAGCCTTTCGTAAATATATTTACTTTGTATTATTCTTCTTAGTTTCTGTGAATTCACTCTCTATATCTTCTTTTGGTAAGCAATATCAGGGAATGTTAGCGGGCAAAAGAAATTGTGTCCTCTAGTGCAAACCCCTTGGGAAAGGACTATGTCTGCTTTTCTGTCCTGTAAAATAAAAAGTGCTGTTAATGTAAGCTATCAAGCAACTCTAGTATAAAAGTGTGGAATAAGTTAGCAAGGAATATTCTGCTTCTTTACGGAAAGAGGAAAAATCAGTGTTAGGCTTATAAAGGGAAGAACATGCTGTTTAAAGAGCTGGGTCACAGATTTTCTTGGGGATCGCGATGCGTCCGTGGCGCTGAATGCGAGGCTCACTGTGTGCTGGTACTCGGGGCGGCGGGACAGATGCCGTGTTCTGGCACGGTGGGAGGAGGGGGAATAAAATCATAGAATCATAGAATTGTTTAGGTTGGAGAAGACCTTTGGAGATCATTGAGTCCAACCATCAACCCAACACTGATAAAACACCCCTACCCCACGTCCCTGAGCACCACCTCTGCCCGGCTTTTAAACACCTCCAGGGAAGGTGATTCCACCCCCGCCCTGGGCAGCCTCTCCCAATGCTTGATAACCCTTTCTGGGAAGAAATGTTTCCTAATATCCATCCTAAGCCTCCCCTGGCGCAACTTGAGGCCCTCTCCTCTTGTCCCATGGCCTGTTCCTTGGGAGAAGAGACTGGCCCCCCCCCCGGCTCCCCCCTCCTTTCAGGGAGCTGTGGAGAGCGAGAAGGTCTCCCCTCAGCCTCCTCTTCTCCAGGCTGAACCCCCCCAGCGCCCTCAGCCGCTCCTCACAGACTCCTGCTCCAGACCCCTCACCAGCTCCCTTGCCCTTCCCTGGACACGCTCCAGCCCCTCAGTGGGGTGTTGGGTTGGAGAAGACCAGTGGGGCCTCCCCAGTGCCCAGTAACAGGGGACCATCACTTCCCTGGTCCTACTCACCACCCTGTTCCTGACAGGGGCCAGGACACCCTTGCCCACCTGGGCACGCTGCTGGCTCATATCCATGGTTTATGAAGGCTGCAGGGCAAGTTCAGTATTAAATGCAGCCCCCAGTGTGATCTGTAGAGGGGCTGCAAACCACCCTTGGAGATCAGCGGTGGAAGCCTCGGAAAATACTGCAGGGGAGGACCACCACCAGGGAAAAAGCGTGGATGCTCCTGCTGGGCGGCTGTGAAAGCCTATGTTGTTATCTTCTACTGCACTGTGGCGATGGGCGAGCGCTTATCAGGTAAACCAGGGAGAGAGAGGAGCTCACCCGTATAGATTTACTCCTGATACATGGTCAGGCAAATGTGATTTCTCATTGTGTTAAATTTCCTGAGGGTATATGGACTATAAATCTACCTTGAGCTACTTAAACTTCCCGGTTATGGTGATCACGGGGATTTTCATGACCACTTATAAGAACAAACAAGCTCAAAAGATTGTTTAAAATTCAATTTATGATTATTCATATTGAGAATGGGGCTTAAGAACAGCTTTGGAATAGTTTTGCGACTCTTTCTTCTACTCAAATTAATCTTTCAGAGTGAAAGCAAACAAGAAAATTTCAATCCAGAAGGAATTTTGCTGTGAAAGTGGTAATTTTAAAAAGGGGACTAAATTGAACTTATAACTCTAATTTAGCAATAAATATAATGAAATTTTGAGTACAGCTGTAATCGTTCCTCTGTTAATTAAACAAGGTATTTTATAAATGCTGCAGAAAATAATTTCTTGGTACTTAGGCTGAGATTCAAGCTAAATCAGAGTTGGAATGAAAGACGCCTTTCATTAAAACATAGTATTTTAAGTTGTAGGATGAACTGTGACTGAAGGAGAAAAATACAGCAATATATCAAAAATATATCAAATACTTAGTGTCAAGAGCAGATAAGTGCCGGAAGAAAATACTTCACATTAGATAAAGATGAACAGCACAGGCTTTTTGGCAGGGACAAAAAACCTTAGACATCAGATTAGTAAGCTGAATACTAAAAGAGGAAAGTAAACAAATAAAACCCTCCCAAAATTACAACTTCAGGAATTTACCAAAAGCAAGGAGAAATATCAAATGCTAAAATATCCCTTTCGATGTTTCATCACCATTTCTTGTGAATCTTACATGATTTCATTGCAATAGGCTTCTTTTCAAGCTTATAAGGCAATAAAATATCCTATACAACATCAGATACCAGCCTTTCTATATAATAAAAAATGAGACCAGAGTGTTCTTGAAGTCTATTCTGGATAAAAACTTAATAAAAAAACTTTCTCATATAAAAGTGTTAGAGGTTTTTGCGTGTGCTTTTGTAAAAAACATTACTTAAAGGAATAATTACCTATGCTGCCAGAGTTAAATTCGCCCACTCTTTTCCTTTTTAAGATGTTATATTCCACTTTGATTCCATACATTTCCATTCTAATATTTTTCTATGCTTTAATTGGTTGGAGTCAGTTTTTCCGTGCTTACCGTAGTCTTCAGTCTGAATCATCTTGGCGATTTTCAGCAAACACTGCTTTTCAGAGTAATATTATGAGAAAACATTAAAATCAGATAATATTCTTTTCTTTTTTAAACATCCATGGAAACCGAAATTAGGCAAAATCAGAAGAAGCAACCATGATAAAATATGTATTTCTTTTGCCACAGGTGTTTTAATTTGGACACCTAAATTGATGAAAACTACAGGTTTTTATCATTAATTTCTTGTTCTCGTTTCACAGCTGTAATTAGCATGTTGCTTACTAGGATGCTATGAACAGAAACTCTGGCATAGTAATGCTTTTTACATTAGGAAAATAATTCTGCCTTCAAAAAGATGTTGAAATAGTAAAAAAGATTAAAAAATGGGCAAAGGGAAACAGCCTGAACAATCAGTACCAAGTGGTATTTCCAACATGTATTCTGTCCATTACATCTGAAGCCAATGGATAAAATCGCAAAGAATTTGAAAGCAGGGCATACCACAATGTATACAATCAAAAGGAAGGAGCTGCTGCATGAGTAAGCCTAATTACAGCATTTAATAACTTCCAAATGCTCGAAAATTCTGCCTTGCCTACCCTTTTAGATAGTATATATTTCCATACTTCCTAGTCCTTACCTGTTCCCATCTGACATCTTGTGTCCCTAGAAATGGTTTAAAACAGCTAGTATTCAAAGCAAGATGTACGCATCAGTCAGGAAGCGTTTATGTGACTGAAAATGAAGATTATGGCAGAGGATGTTATTGCCATCAATAACGGGGTTTTGTTTGTGTGTTTGGATGGTTTAGCGAATCCTTGTCATCAACAAAACTTGGAGGGAAAAACCCTATTTACTCATTTCATAATGAATTGCAACAACATACAAGCCGTGAAGGCTTGAGTTACCGATCCTTTCGTACAGTCCAGCCCCCCTCTGACTGAGTATACTGTTAGGCACATCTGATCAGTTTTAATACTCATGTGGACTATTTCTCCCGCTTTTCCCAATTGTACAGCATCCCTCAGATATCTAAGCTATCTGCTCTCAAGATTAACATACACAAATACAACATTTTGTTCTTTAATGTTAGCAGCTAGAAATTGGCAATGTTAATTCAGGCAGTCATTAACCAAAACAGGTCACTAGCAAATAATTACAGGCTGCTACTGAGAACCACTAATCTCAAGTGCGTCTCCAAACTCTGTCCTAACAGACAACAACTTTCCATCTTCATATCTGCAAAATCACAGTCATAGAATGGTTCAGGTTGGAAGGGACCTTACAGACCACCCGGTGCCCCCCCCTGCCCCGGGCAGGGACANGCCCCAGCGCTGGAGACAGTAAAACGCATGCTGTAATCCTGTGTCTCTGAACATTACCTACGCTTGAGCTTACACATCCTTTTCCACTAACAAATTGGGCCAAGGCAAAGATCAGGAAGAACACCATTGTGTTTACAGAGTGAAATGTTCTGTGGAGAGCCAGCTCCAGTCCCCGTAGGGGGGTACCAGCATCTCTGCTGGGCTGCAGGCGGGTGGTCGGCACTGCCGGTGGCTCGGGTACCGCGCTGGGCTCCCAGTGCAACTCCTGCAGCTCTGGACCTACCTCAGGCACAGCTTGTGCCCAGGATCATCAGATTTAACACCAGCTTCCATGGTGAAAATTCGCTGTGTACATGCGAGGGAAAAAAGGGTCTCTCAAATCTGGACCTATAGCAAACACAGAATAGATTTTCATCCTCAAATATCAATGGGGGCAAGAGAAGTGGCAGTTTCACCTGAAGGGTGGAGGTATGTTATTTGCCTTGATTACAGTGTGTTTATTTACAGTGTACATTACCCATTGTCCCCACCCTGAATGAAACGGTGACCTAGAGATGGGTGAAGAAACATGGAAAAAAGTGAAAATGAGAAACTGTATCTGCCTGTCACCTTTTTTTATGCTATGAGAAAATTAGTAAATTTTTGATCCTGTTGCCATTAAGATATATTTGTGCTAATGCAATTAGGAGAGCTTGTTTGCTCTGACTTACCATATTTTCACTCTTATTGGTCAGCAGTTGTTTAGATTTTTGTACTATCTACTTTTTTTTCCCGGGGAGAAACTCCATTATATATCACTGTCCAAGACAATGTGTGTTATATATGCGTGTGAAGAGAAGGAGAAATAATCTTTCCTTTGTAAACAAGGAGTAAAACTCATACCCTAGCTTTATCACTGACCACAGCTGAGGGAAATTTTAATTCTTTCATTTTGTTTGCAGCAATACTAAAAACTAGATTTGCAAACACAGCCTGGAAACTCTTCTATCCTTTTCCAAAAAAAAGCAGATACATCACAATAGGGACAAATCAATTCCAATTGCGTCTTGTCCAAATAAACAGTGCTAAACCTCAGGATGTCTTAGGTAAAGATTCAACATCAGGAAATGAAAAAACGAACAATGAAATGCGAGGGTCAGACGGGATCAACCTTTTCTTATCCCTTCTCTTTCGTACTCGAGAAGTACATAGGAGGGGATGAAATGTGTTGATGCTGGACTGTATCATTACTAACAGTCTGTTATTTACAATTTCAGCCTAGAAGCCTTGGGAAGTGCTTTATCACTTGATCTTCAAACCAGTATCTGTGACTTGTCAGCCTCTCTCCATTTTATGAGCATTTGCACTGCAACTGCATCGAGAAGCCCTAGAGCAATGTAGTTAAGCTCTATTGAACTCTATGGAGGTTTAAAGATAAGGGAGTTAGTTCTGTCAAAGCTAACATGAAAAAATATATTTGCTGCTTCATAATTGCCAAAAAGCGTCAAAAAGGCATTATTTTTTATTATTTCCTTTTTTGTACTCTTGCCATCAGAACCTAGTTTGCACAGGCGAGGGCTACGAAACATGCTGAATACTTGGGGCACTCTAGTCTCAAGGGTATGTTGTCCTCATGGAGTGTGTGGCTTTTGTTGCACGTCTCCTGTTACTATTAAAAACTCTCGATTAAAATGCTTCACATGAACATGGTGCATAGTACTTAGCCACACAAAGAGGGCTTTCCATGTGCTGGTCGGTAAGAGCCATCAGAGCGAAGGCTTCACTTGGATCACTACTCCTAAAAAGCATTGATCCTGCTCTCTTTTTAGAGATCTGAGAAAAATGCAGTAATTTCTGGAAGCTTTCCCAGCCGGGTTCTTTCCAGATGAATTTTTTAAAAAAAAAAAAAAGAAAAGAAATACACTTGCTTTTGGAAGGGATTTTTTTTTTTTTATAACTGAACCACCTCTCAAGAGGAGGCTCTATCACAGACTGAAAATCTGTCATATGCAGTGACAAAATATTGTGGCAGCAAAATGTTCAGTGAACGGTTACGCGGGGGGATTACAGACTGGCAGAGGGAACGGGTTTTTTAAGACAAAGGAACTTCCAGAACTGACCCTGTCAGTGAGTATCTGAAGGCAAAAGTAACTTGATTTGCTCTAAAGATGAATTGGAATTCTACTCAAAAGGAAAAGTAAAAAAGGAATGTGCTGCTTCTACAAAGAGGAGATGGAGATGTAAGTCTGGAAATGCAATACAAAAAGAACTCGCGATGTTTTTTTCATAAGTTGTCTTTGTGTCTAGTACTTTGTCAAAATTAAAAGGGGTCATTTATCCAGAGGAGAATAATGATCTGAATCATTGTTGAGATCTCCAACAAAGTGTTAATCAGATGTTTAGAGGTTTCCCCTTGCCTGGGCTCTTCGAACACAAGGAGCAACACCATATCAAAATAAGTTCTTAGTACAAACGAAAAGTTCCCTTTATTCCCAGTCCCTCAAAACGAATTGAGATCTTAGACTTTTAAAAATATGGAAGGGACTAATTGCGAGCTTGTGGGGGGTTCTTCTGAACTCAGGAGTTTCCTGAAGTAACTTGCTTCCTGAGATTTCCTAAAGAATAGCAATGACCCGAAGATAAATTGCTGTGTTTGGGCTCCTCAGCGACCAGGTTCTGTGAGGCCCGTGCCTTCTTTTTGCTCTTCGGTAGCCTTGGAGAGATTTACTGGCATGCCACACACAGTGAGAAGAATACCTAGAAATGCAATGCCTGGGTGTTAGTGAGTCTCCTTGAAATTGTCCTTCACCCAAGTCAGGCAAGAGCTATGAACAAATTAAAATGTCTGTTTACAAAAGCCAAGACAGCTGACATAGTTGCAAAGGTTTATAAAGACTCAAATAACAGGAGAGAAGAAAATGGTATCTAATCTACGTATGTCACCTGCTCCAAAGCCCAGCAAAATCTGTAGGATCTGGCATATGGTAGAGTCTCCCCTTCATCTTTGGGGGCCTCAGGGTTCGTGTACACTTCAGGGTTCAATCGCAAAGGAAGAACTTGGACTGAAAATTGTGTTAGCTTCTTAAACGTCTTCCCCCACTCTTCTGCAATGGGCATAGGAATGAATTCAGTTTTCTTCATAAGTGGTTTGATCCTCAACATATTCAGGAGACTATTTTCTCTGTACTGACAACTAAGTGAATTTCTGCCTTTGGAAATGCTGCTATCTTCTTAGTAGGGAATGTGCAGTTTAAATTCTGTGATAAATCTGATCCATTTCCCACATGGAGAAGCTAATCCCGATCTCCGTATAAAGCTTTTTATTGCACCAAGCTTTATATTTCATAGCCCCATGTAATCAAGAACTATCCTCTGTATCTTGAATTAATTCCCATGAGTAGCTCTTTACTGAAGCGCTAAAGTGGCACTAATCAAATGCTTTGGGGTGAGTGATCTTGAAACCTGTCTTTGAGGAATACTACTACAGGACTGCTAATGGTGAGCTTTGTTTTGCCTGTCAGTGATCCAGGCATTTAAAACTCTCTTACTGTGTTTAGTTGTTGAATTACTACAGGTAAAAGATGCATTATTAATGTTTGGGTCTACCTTCCACCTGAAAAAGATATTTTCCGAAAAGCAATGTAAAGAAAATATCTCTTAGTTGTGTTTGCATTACTCAGATCTGTTGAGGAACATAGTTCTTCCGTTACTTTAATGTATGGCCTGGGAAGACTCTGCCTTTCTCTTTCACATGGCAAAAAAAAAATCACTTTCCAGCCAAGGTTTTTCAAAAACTGGTTGTGAAAAAGTTCTTGTCGTGTCATTTCCTTGTTTGATGCTAGCTATAAATTGACATTTAAAACAGATCTCCAGGAATTTCTGATGTAGAATGAAATAAATTCAGTCCTTGGGAACAAAAAGGGCTTTCAAAAAGGTGTAGCTACAACTGCGAGCGGGTTTCAAGCCATTCCTTTTTGGCTTCTGCTCTGTTACTGTCTGTTAGGGTTTTTTTCCCCTTTAAGCTCCCAGGATCTCTGCCAGGACACCTGCCGTAGTGCAGGGTGAGCGTCTAGCATCCACCTAAGGTAAACATCCTCCTAGAAGCGAGGTCCCACCCGAGGCTGATGAAATCATGCAGGGCCTTGCATTGTTATTCGTTATCAATTCAGAGAATACCTGGCAAAAAGGGGATTTCTCTCTACAATATTCAACCCCAAAAAGGGAAGTAGGCAAAGCCCTTCTTCTGCTTGCTGCAACCACAGCTGTAATCTGCAAGGGACTTTTTTCTTCTTTTTTTTTTTCTTTTTCCTCCTTTTTCCCCCTATTCCCCTCCTTTCTCTTTCCTTCCCCTTCCTCTTTTCCTTCCCCTTTTTTTTCATTTCTCATTTTCCTTTCTATTTTTCATCAGAAAGGCACTGACGACGGCAGGTTCTGGGGCCCAAACCACAAGAAGGAGACGGAGCTGTTGGAGCGGGGCCAGAGGATGCCCCGGAGATACTGGGGCGGCTGGAGCCCCTCTGCTGTGGGGACAGGCTGAGAGAGCTGGGGGGGGTCAGNTTCATCAACCAGATTCCCCTTCAGAGCAGTTACAGCACCACATTGTGAACTCAAGGTCAGAAAACTGTAATTCAGACACTCTACTCTTCCTCTTACACTGTTTCAGTCCAAAATGATGAAGAATTCTTGACAAGGTCTGCACATACATATCATTCCTTCTAATGCTGCTTGATGAAACACTCCATATCACTTCTTACAGAATCCAACTGGCAAAGAAAGCAGTCCCTTGTTATGCAAAATCCTTGTTTGTAAACAGTGTTCTGCCTTTAAATTGATTTTAATGCTTTGCCTTAGAGAGCTTATACGCTTATTTTCTCGATATAAACCCACTACAAGTGCCATCTGGTGGCAGAAGTAAATTAAATCTGCACAAAATGTTTTACGAAATCATTAAGGGGTAAATTTCCAGCAGTATGCAAAAGGATTTAACCACGCAATTCTCCTGGGGAGATATGTGCCCCTGAGTCTGTGGTATAACACAGGGATCACTCCAGGTTTGAAAAACTTCCAGACTGGACAAATCACATTGCAAATATAACTTTGTCCATGACTGACAGTCATACCAAGATAAATGTCATCTTAGCACAGATATTAGAGTGTAATAATTCCCAACTTCATCCCAAAAATGGAAAAAAAAAATTATTACATTTGTTTCACTTCCTGGTCATGTGTTTAAGCCACCCCCATTCAGGAATTTTCACTAATGGATTACTCGATGCCTTCTTCTAGGGAGAAATATTTTTTCCTTACTAAAGGGAAAATAGAGCACTGCATTGCTACTGTTCAGTTCTGTGTACCATCTCTTTTGGCATACATGACTTTTTGCAGATACCCCAAACCTTTAGGGTTTGTAGCCAAGACTTTAATAGATTTCATGCTTGAACTATTATTACTGTGACATTTATGAAAAGGCAAAAAAATCCTTTGGGAGAACTATTTGAGATTCACCTTCTCAAGGTAAACTTAGGGACTTCATTTTGTGGGAAGGTTTTCTTGAAGTATTTTGGCCTCTGTTGTAACTATATGCATATCTGGAAATACAGTTCTCTGCAGTGATGTGTATTTTGGCCAGCATTATCCATATGGATCTTTAACACAGATTCCACGCTTTTTTCTTAGTATGCAAGGAAATGTTCAGACTTGAGAAGACATATGCTGTGTGGCAGTGTCACATCTGTTACGAAATCCTGTCGAGAAGAGAGAACTGAATAATAAGGTGGATTTGCTTTCTCTCCTTGTCCCTGGATGTCAGTTCTGGAAGCAGAGTTGCTGAGTAAGAAACAGCGTTTGGTGTTGGGTTACGGTTCTCCCAAGGAGCTCCTTGAATGCCTGTGAAGAACTCGGTTGATCCACAGACACACATAGAAATAATCCCTGCAAAGCATGGATTTTTCAAACTTCAGCTCACTAATTAATGCTCTACTAAGAAGATAACCTGATTTTGAATGGAAAATGTCCTATTCTAGCTGGAAATATTTCAGTCTTAAGAGTCACCATTAAGCATATTTCATCAAGCAGATTTTTTCAGGCAAAGTGACTGAGGGTGGTCACACCTACCTGCGTGCATCGAGTGCATCTACCGCGTTTCTGCCACTGCAGAGAATATGGGTGAAAGCCGCGTGGTTGATCCTCTTAAGCAACCCGTGTTTCCAGTGCTGCCTCATCAGGAGCAACCTCTTTGGCTGCTGTGCCACAACAGAGCGAGTCGTCCCACCCCATCGACTCCTCAGTGCCCTTCGCCCCTCTCGGGCTGCTGAATACTTAAGATGATGTGCAGCTTGTATGGGCTGTCTTTCGGTTGTGCTGCTGACCCCACTCCTAGGTGATGTTACCTCCTGGCTTTCCACAGCCTGATACAAAGCTGCCTGCAGAAATGGCTGGGGACACTGGTGTCTGGCCCAAGGACATCAGAGGGTGTAAGAGAAAAGTGACCTCCAGCATTTGCTGCCAAACTGAAGGTGCCAAACTGTTTCTTACTCTCGTGCTTTTAAGGATTCAAAACAATGAAAGAAAGCATTGATCGTGGACAAATATAAAGTAAAGGATAAAAAAAAAAAATCTATGTGAAGGGTCAGAAACCCATCCCAGGATAAAGCTGCTTTCTGTTGCTGAAACAACAGCAAGGGATGAAGTCATCACTGGATGCCAGCAACAATTGCCTGTTATGCTGTTCCGTGAATCACCCTTTTGAGCACAGCTCACAGTAACCTGTAATTTTCATATGTGGAATGTCCAATTTCAATGCAGTGATAAGTGAGAGGGAGGAGAGCACATTCAGTTGAATCATTCACATGCGTAAGTGTCAACAGGTACTGTCAAGCGAAAAGAACATGACTCAGACCTACAACGGCATTGTTTTTGAGGAAGGGCTTCTTGTAGAATACCCAATACAGAAACCACCCAGCAGCATCCCCAGCTCAACTCGCCACCACTTGGCACCAGTGACTCGGTCAAAGAGGGCAGCCCTTAGAGGGCAGCCAGGCTGGCCAACAACCTGCCCAGGGGCCACCACCTCGCGGCTGAAAGTGCTGCCTGAGTCAGGGAGGGCGTCAGGGAGGGCGCGGAGAGGTGAGACGGGGCTCTGTGATCCGTCACAACAACTGCTGCGCCGATGAGGCTTTACCAGCCTCGCTGCCTGGCTACAGCATCACCAACTCAAAGCCTTATGCCATCATTTCTAAATCCATGTGACCTTACCACGTGTAATCGCTCATGTAGGAGTTGAGGCAGAGGAGAATGGCGTGGAAGCAGGTTTGGGTATGGTAATGTTGGCTGTGTGTAATAGTTCTGAAACTGTGAGCCAGGAGCCCCCAGTGGCCCGTGGAGCCTTTTCCACTTGGCCACTGAACAAAATGGGTCCAGAAAGAAGCGACGAGGATTTGAAAGGGAAGCATCACAAAGGTGGAAAAGCACTGTTGCCCTAATTGCTTTGGTAGGATGTGGAAACACGCACAAAGACTCCCATTGCTATCTGTATTTCTGTGATATGGGCCTGGGTAGAAAAGTCTGTTGTGCTGTGAGAGGAAAACAGTGTCACGAAGGGGAAGGTGACGGAGAGCTTTTGACAGCATAGATGGAAAAACGTCTCCCTGACAGTCAAAGTAACAAACATGTTTTCCATTAAAATAAAACTACACTCAGGAGCATTTAGCAAAATACTTTACAAAATGAACCCAAGTTTAGATTTAAAAATAGATGAAGAATAAAAGAAGAAAAGAAAAAAGTAAAAAACCCCCCACTGTCAGAAACAATTAATTCATCTAATTCTCCCATTTCTCCAGCATTATTTTTTTTCTAGCTTAGTAATAATGAGGTAAAGCAATAGTTTATTTGCAATATTGTACTGATTTTCTAAGCGTTACAGCTAAGAAAGTCCAAAAGCTGCAGTGCAAACAGGAAATACTGTATTTGCGCCGTACTGATGAGAATCCCTATGAACAGTAAGGAACAGCAATAACTGAAGGACAGCGAGCAGGAGGGGGTGAAATCTCCCTGCCGGAGAAGAGAATAAGATGCAAGTATTTGGACAACACAAGGAAATTTCAGCATAGTACACCAAGGTTTTCTCCAGAAACTTGACAATTTTGGAAGTTTTCCCAGGTACGAATCAGGAGCTTCAGATCTGAAATCCTTCTGGATCGCTAAGGCACAAACCCGGCCTTCTGGAAAGAGACCTCACTGGTTGCACCATCTCTGGTTGTTTCCCATCCAGACACAAGGACACAATTGTGATCCTTGTGTCTATACACTGTACTCTGGATCTTCTTATGGACAAAATATTGCTTCTGCGTTTCCCTTCCCAAGGACTAGGGAAGGTCCTTGGTGGCCACGCCAGGTGCCCAAGGCTCCCTGCGCCGCGGAGCCTGGCTTACAACTCGAGCAAACGCGGCGAGGAGACATGGGCAGCCTAAACCCATCCCTGGTGCCCCAAAGCAGGAGAACCAAGGAATTGTCTCCTTCCAGCGCCTGAGTGAAGAACTCACATTTGCTCTTGTTTTCCAGCTCTCTTCCACTATTAGGAGGACACCGCATCAATTAGCCCTGGGAGTGTTATAACTACTGAGCAGAAGTGGTGATAGGGAGAGCTTAACAACCACGTCTGCTTACGTACCTCCAGAGCGCATTGAAAACTGATTAAAGTCTAAGGATCTCAGTTGCTTTCCCTTCTGCTGCCTCTGTTTATCTTCAGTATCTTAAACTCTTCAAACCCCCGCAAAACAACGTTAATCTTTACTGTAATGAAACCGAGCTTGTTTTAAATACGATGTTGTGGCCTTGTAACTTCAGACCCTGGAGCTGTTAAACGCCAAAAGAGTTGGGGATCTTCTCATGCAGAAGCTGTTTCTAAATATATATGCACATATACCAGTATTAAAATAAGATACTATCAGTCTTTTCGCTTGACTTCAGGCTGCAACTGCCTTGCTAAGCTGCCTTTCAACTAATAGGCCAAGATACAGTTTCTCAGGTCTCCTATAAATAGTTTAAAATCTCACCTTACCCCCCACCCTCAGTATGTGCTGTACGGATGAATTGCTATGTCCACGGCAATCGAAAGTGTATTTTAAATTAGCTCTTAATTCTTATTTTAAAATCATTTCCATAAAAGCTCTTACACCTTTCAAAAAGCGTGAAACCGTGACTTTCTGCAGAGCAGTTCCTCCACCTGCTGTAAGCAGTGAATGGCTTTGGGTGGGAACGGGAATGGGAATGGGTACTCTTTATGTCTGTTAGCAGGGAAAAAATGGAAGATTCTGAAATTCATTAAATTTTGTATGTATGACATGTATGAGCAATTGGATCTAACGCACCAGTGGCATATACAATCACAGCAAAAAAATTGGTTGCATTGTGCAGTTTGATACAGTAAAGTAAAAAAATATTTTCACCTAAACAACCTTTCTTAGAATTTCAACAAAGCAGTAAATCTTTAACAATTTACGCCTTTTCAGCTAATGTTTTCAAGGGCTCCTTTGTGACAGGAAATGCTAATTTTATGAATTGATATGCACTAACATTACTCATGTAATATGCTTTTTAAAATGTAATTTAACAGAATGGAAATTTCCTAGGAAGGTATATTCATTGTCAAAAAATTCCGATCACCCATTTAAATTAAATGCACCCAAGTTCATTCATCAAGGCAGAATGCAAACTTCTGTTTACGAGACAGATGCCATAATTTATACATCGCAAAGTTACTCCGCTGATGTAACAGCTCTGTTTCAGGCAGCGGTAGCACTGTCGGAGTTAAGGAAACGCCAGCAGATTAAAATGGTCTCACGGTTCGTAAGAGTTTAGCGCGTGGTTTCACAGCATTATTACAACTGTTGTGAAGCCCGGTGCACTTGAAGCTTATGCTCTGCATTTAGATTTAAAAAAAAAAAAAGTTGCTGTGAACCACAGAAAAAGACGGCAATGTCACATTCATCTGTTGATATAGGTAGTTACAGCAGTTATATAGTATTTGTAGAGTGCTTTCCTGTATGGCCACACTTCAGTGCAACCGTTGAAGTTTCGGACGGGCTGGTGTATGTTCCACTCACTAAAAAAACACCTGCAAGAATTTATCTCCAGGTAAGTATGACTTACTCACTTAAAAGGAGGCGAGAAAGGGCTGCGTGAAAGAAAGAAAAGCTTCCCCGCTCTTTTAGTTGAGAAGTGAAAACAGCGCAAAGGTTCTTAATGGTTTACAGATGAGTGCACCTGACCTGGTTATAAATAACATGTATTAATACATGCCAAACTAATTTCATTTATGGCCACAGCTTGTAGCCAAAAATCTACACAACTGTGGGCTGTTCAAATCAGCACTCTGGTTTTGGGTCAGCAAATCAACTAATTATACATTGATTTTTGCCATGCGTCTTTGCTCAAATAGTGCACAACTGTGAATTTGGCCCCCAAGTCCTGAAGCATCTGTTGAATATTTACATCCTGCTCTTGAATACAAGCTCATTTGGGGTGGTTTTGGCTCGAGGCACGGGCAGAGAAGTTAACATCTGTTTGCAAAAGGCCACGGGATCATATTGTACCCTGCAAAGTACACTTGGCTGCAGAGTGGCCTAAAGGAGAGAAGGTGCCTTGCCTGGGTGCAATTAGACAAGAATCATGATAGATGCATGTGTTGATTTTGTGGAACAAAATGAAGAGAAGGGAAATATCTGTCTTTTCGTAAATGAATGCTGTATATTACTAAAGCTGAAAATAGGTGGAGATAAGTTTTCCTTCCTATGTCTGTATGTTTACTTAACCCTAAATAAACTCATACACAGAGAGAGGAGTTGTTATATGAATATGAGCCTGTAAGAAATGGAGTCACCCTTTTGCACTGAATATGTCAAGTCTCATTGAATTTAACCATTACTGAGGACATGCAGCTCCCTGCTCGGTGTAGAATAATTTCCATAAAAATCTGCAGAAAGCGTGTGGCTTGAATGGGAGCGTAGAGTTGCTGAAATGAGTGCCTTAGAAGTTGCTGAAGGTAAGGGGAGCGAATAAAAGTATTAAATCAATAAGAACATATTTTGGGAAGTGACGATTGAATAGGAATAAAATAGAGAATGTAAAATTGATGTGATGTTTTAAAATGAGATTTTCTAGTCAGGATACAAATATCTATTACATGGAGCTTTAATAAAATTTATGCCCTCACAGTGCTATGTAAATCTAGAGCAGAAGACAGATTTAATCCCATTAAATATTTGTCGGGGATTTAATGTAGTAGATAATATAATATTGGACCTGGCATTACAATTATCCATTTTTACCAAACACCAGTGCCCGTGGCTTCAAAAGGCATTTTGCCTGAGATAGGACTCAGTGACTGGCCTTTATGTTTATTTTAATTTCTCACAGTCTGATGTTAGAGCTACTATTGTTTTTTCAGCTCTTTTTATCTCCTAACCCGAAAGCTAGCTTTCTTTCCGTATTACAGAGGTATCCAGCGGAAAGGCTGTAACAGGAACATTTCTATAACCTTCCTTTTAACAGAAATGTGGCAATTTAACCTGATTCTATATGTTTTTTCCTATTGAAGGGCAGAATATCGTCACCCACCTCCACACGGTTAAAGGGCTGCTGCCAAAACCAACTCCCTTTGCTGAGGTAGCGACGTATGCTGGTTCTGCAGCCCATTTCAATCCAAACCTGTCTTCCAGGTTGCTCGTACATTTTATTTTCTTGTGTCATCCCAGCTTTTATGCTTGGCTGAAAAAAAGTAAGATAAGTAAAAAAAGTTTTCAGCTCTGCAAATGTGGGAAAAGTTTTCCGTTACACCCAAGAACTCAGGATGGATGAGACATTACTTAATTTCTTCTCATTAGAAAGCCATTTATACATATTCATTTATACTCTGTTTTCTGAGGACCTTGTTCTGCAGTTCGGAGGCAACTGCCACCACATAGCGAATGGGAAGTGGTTTTTAAGGACACCCCTCCGCGCTGACCTCAGAGGTTTAAAGCCTCTGGGTCGCCATAATCATCCCCGTGGCAATTAAACTGTTGAGAATTCAGATACTTGGGTGTTTGTTGTTTTTTAAATATAGTAGTGTTCTCTTAATTAAAACTGAATTAATAAATTCTCCAACTTTTATTATTCTCTTGTTTAAAACTCTTCAGCTATCAAAGCAAGAAACTGAAAGAACACTTGGTGACTTCTGCTCCTAACCACCACTAATAAACGTGCGCTTCGCGGCTGATGTGAACAGTGCATAGTTTGTGGTTTCACTGCAATTTATTTGATGAATTTAAATGTATGTAAAATTAATATTTCCAACATGTGGACACTTACAAAAGGTTTGGGTTTTTTTTCCCACTTATGCACAGTTAACATTATTTTTCAGAACTTTTAATGCTGTGTTTTGTAACCGCTCATCAGGTGATGTTTTCTATGTAACAGTGGAAGGAAGTAAAATAAAAAAAAGTGTTATCATAGACTAAAAGTGTTTTGGAAATTCATGCCAGGTTCCATATAAAGATAAATTGCATCCAGACTGTCAAAGCCTACATTTTCAACTGACAGGTTATCAGCATCCCATGAAATAGTGAAATTACTCATACCTGTTAAAAGCCAAACCACATGTTTACCAATTCTTTCTCTATGGATTTAGGTCAGCCTTTCCAGGATTTCCAGTTGTAATATGAAGAGGCAAAGTGAAACTAACACAGAAAAGCTAATTCACTCTCCAGCAAGACACAAAACGCACAGTATGACATAGGGAAACTCACTTTTCCTGTTTTTTAAAGAAGATGGAATTTTGCTTCCTTCCCTGTCTTTGGCACCACATTTGAACTACAGTATCTGGAGAGGAAGGATGTGCTGAGACTTAAGGCGCCGTGGTTCAAGTCCCCACAGCTTCCTGAATGATGAGCAAATGAACAAAATTGTTATTTCCTTTCTGGAGTGGGGCACTTGGAGACAACGGAGGTCATAGCTAAATAGAGGTCTTCATGGTGTCTCCACGGCTGCTTTAATGCCAAATTGTGCCACTCCCCCTGATGCACAGGAATGAAGTTCCTGGATATTTGTTTGGGCAAAGACACGATTAGAAATTCTGAAAACCTACCAGATCTATGGTACTGTAGTTGTTGCCCTGTTCACTGGTTGCTGGCCGCAGCTTTCCCCAAAGGTGACTTAAACTTTTTACCAAAGCAATTCCTATCTGAATTTCACTTAGAGCTGATGGCTGACATCCCTCCTACACTGGCTCCACATCCATTACTTTTCCCCTGATCCTAAACATTTTCCTTCTTCACAAGAGGACAAAGCTGAGACTTAAATATTTTTCATGGTGAATGGAGTGGGAGAGGAAGGGGAGTTTCCCAAGGAATGTCATAGAATTTGGGTCATTCTTTTTAAAGAAAAAAGATTCAACTTTAATTTACGCTCTGAGTTGAATCAGGGTCTTGCACGTGGCCCTAAGTATAGGGTATTTATGTCTAAATGCAGTCCCTCAGCTTCGGTGAAAATCATGGATATTCCATTACACAACGAACGTTTATCTAAATTCTCATAGTGAGAGCGCGACGCTCCCTTGAGTGCCGCATTGATGATGTTAGAGCACTTACATGGGATGAGAACACACATGGTGTTAAAGCCTCTGGTGTGAGTTCACAGATATGGGTTAGGTCTTTTCTATCACAAATCATTGCAGATGATTCTGATATTCTGATCTATATTCTGATATATATCCGTATTCTGATTCTTAAGGACATCTCACTTTTCTTTCTCTTCAAGTTGGCCAGGAATTTAGCTGATGAGTTCTCATAAGGTACCAATTTTCTCTACATACCTGCTTTTCCCAAGAAGTACAAAAGAAGGTGCTCAGCCCTCCTGAATTCAGGACAGAATATTTTCAAAGCCTATGAGAACCAACATTCTGAAATGCCTCCAACAGTATCTACCACCATTTTCCAGCAATAGCTCAAAGAAAAAGTAGGCAGTGAGAAATAGCAGAATTATAGGAAGGTGGGGAACACAAAGGGAGAAAAAAAGGAATAATTACAGCAATGCTATTTTCAAGTTTGATTTGTCTTTAGCTGTGAATATAAACAAACGCTGTATAACGTTGCTCTTGGCAGATTAATGTTAGTGTTACAGGTAGTATTCTTTCCTACTACCAGGAGTTGTGCGATACTGAATTTAAAGCTCTAACTGGTTCTTCATGATCCACCAGATTGCATTTGACATATTTAGTTTTGGAACAAACAAATCCAAAGCTTTCTTCTAGTGATACTTTTACTCCCTTGCTATCATTTATTTTCAATAAAAATTAGATTTGCTGCATTATCATGTAGAACACCCAAATAACAGCAGGATCTTTGAAATCATGCTACTACTGTGAAAAATGATATGAAAATATCATAACTGGTGTCACACATTGTTCTCAGATCAACAGTGGTACATAGGACAAGATTTATGATTTGATAAGTCATAAGTCCATTCCAAAGCACAGAGGAGGTGACAAGCAGGCACGCTGCCTTGAAAAATACATTTCTTTCATACAGCAGTATGAAAAGTTGTGTTCATCCATGAAAGCTTTTTAATTAGAAGTACTTGTGTTCATTTTCATAGATCTAAAACTAGCAGAATATTGAGGGTAGGGAGTATTATGTCCTCAGACATTCCCACCATGTAAATATTATTTGTTGCCAGATGCATAAGTTTACATTTGCCAGGAATGGGGTAGGAAACTTGAATATTCACAAGACCAACACCCTGCAACAAAAGAAGCAGCCAATATACTGCTCAAGTCAAGGTGCCTTATTATGCATATGCAATAAATAAATGTGCATATCACCCAAACCCTACCTCATTGTTCAACAATTACGTATATAAAATTGTTTAATTCAGAATCAGAAACTTTAAGATGATCTTGGATTCTTCTCCTTCCATATTTTGATATTCCATTTTTCATGATTTTCATTTTTACTTTCTTTCTGGGCAGTGTTTGAGAAGATTCCTGCTCTACTGAAGATTGAGTTGGACAATTGTATTCAGTAAAATCCCGAACTAGCCCTTTGGTCTCTGGGAAGCATAACCCTGATTCCTTAATCTTGCTGCTGTAGCATCATCTAAGTATAGCGGACTTAGGGGAGTTGCTGGTGCCCCTTGAGACCATCTTCTACAGAGATCTCTGACAAGGACTTGAACCTGAATGAACAGTCTTATTTACTAGCACAACTCTTCACAGAAATGAAAGCCCAGGAAGCAAGAGAATTTCACTGTTGAGACCAAAATGTTTGTGCACTCTTTCAGTTGGAAAACATGAGATCTACCAGAAGAAAAAAAAATCTACTCGGAATAAATACAGCCAGTTTGTAGAACAATGTTGAATACGCTCAAACCAGAGTCTGCAAGAAGAAAGTGTTACTAGTCTGACTGTAGAAGTTGAACTTGAAAAGTGTTTGCTCAGCTGTAACACACTTTTCTAAAAGTAATATGTAAATAATAATAAAGACGGAGAGGATGCTGTCTGCCATGGAAACGGAGATAAAGCATAGCATTTTGACTACATAGCTTCACTCATGTAGAGAAACAGGCTGGAATTTTTAATGGATATGAGTATTGTTTATAGTAATCAACTGAAAAGAAAGGGCATTGGGAATACAGTGCGACAGTGTCTCTGGTACCCAACAAGTAGCCAGCCCTGTGGAAGAAGAGGTAAGTGAGAGGCAAGATCTTTAATTCCCATGAGACATGATGGTAGCATTTCACAACTGAAATGTCTAGATGTAGCTTTTTCAATCAAAAATTAATGTTTTTAATGACTTCAATAAAAATTAAATTCCTACAAAGAAAGAAACTTTTCCATCTCTCAAACTGTGTGATATAAACAAGACATACTTTTTGAAATATCTATTTCTCAATCTATGAAATGCCTAAGTACCGAAAAAGACAATTAAGAAATATAATTAATACTTACAGGGGCTATAAAAGGCATTGAAGTAATTCAAATTTCAATCTCGTATTTCAGCAAACACCCTCAAAAAGCTCAGATAGCTACAAAGGAAAAACTCTTGGACGAAAGGTGACAAATTCACGATAAATACCATCATTAAAACCAAACATGTGTCAAATCAGCAAGACAAGAAAGTCCATGAAAACTCAAGTGAAAGGGAGATAGGTTTTTGTAGCTAGTTTAATAACAGTTTAATAACAAGCTGTCTATCATAACAGTTCCTTTATTAAAAAAAACCCTCAAAAATAAGAAGATTCCAAGAAAGCTTGGAATAGATGATCGGAAAACCACTGCTTGCTTATACACGTAAAGTGGACCATTGGGAGCACTGTGTAACGCACTGTGGTATTTTACAGCTAGAACAGCCTCGCTCTTGCTAGTAGAGAGCAGTGGGCGGTTCAGGACCAGACAGACTCGCATTGTTGGTTAGAATTATAACTTGCCATTGTTGCTAAAAAACAGTGAAACAATTTAAGCCTAGAGATAAAAATGGCATTTTGCCTACCAAGAAAGACATTGTGTCTAAGGAGTCAGGAAGAATCAAAGGAAAGACAAAACCCATTTTTAAAAGTCCTGAAAGCACAAGTTATACCAGATGAATATAAATTAATAATAGTAGTTAGATAAGACATTCTTTAATAACAGCGATAACACTCGTAGTGTAATTACTGACCACCTGGTCAGGTACTGGGAAAGAATGAAATACATCACGTTTCTAGACAAAGCCAAAGTAGGTATTAATTTCAAGTTCGTTCCAATTAAAGAACTGTCTAGTGACTCACTATAAATGGTTCTAATGCAGCAACTACATTCTGATGTCAGTGCTGTGTTTTAAACACCAATAATCAGGCAACTCATCTACTGGCTGCAAGGCAAAGTCAAGAAATTCACAGCAGGACCCTTGCCAACGCTGGACTTTAGCTTTAAGAAGTTTCTTCCTAGGACTTTAAATAACCTTGCTGACCAAAGCACCAAAAATTCATGCTGCTGCAGCTTTTCATCCCATTATACACGTTATTTTCCTTCCTCTTATCAGCGCTCCTTTTTCCACAACAAGCAATTAAAGGCAACCCCTTTCTGAAACGTTATTAAAATGCAGTATAATCATATTTGGTAGCAACATACGTGCAAATACGTGTAGACTGAAACAACCACTACAAGTTTCAAGCTGGTTGGGTGGATGGCAATGGGCAAAGGCAAATTAGGCTCCTACCACCCGTAGGGAGGATCAGCAAGGACAAATGGAAATAGGGATCGATGCTCCCAACACCACCTGAAAGTCTTTTGTTGTGATACCTTTACTGCTTTCATCCCAACTCCCCCTGAGCTTGGGTCCTCTCCGTCGTGTTTGCCGAGATATCCCTTGTGGTCATGACCTACATTTCCCAGTACTTTCTGTTCCAATCATAACTGTTACAGAACAATTATAACTAAAAGACAATTTGCACCCACGAACAACAAATAGCATTCAGTCCATGTTCTCTGTGAAGCACAACGTGTATTCAGCATATTTATACATTTATATTTTTATTATCGATGCTACAGGGCAAGATTTTGGATGTGTACCTTAATCCTGGTGCAGGTTTCCTAGCACTCTTGCAGAAGCTGTACTTCATTTTCACAAAACACTCGTGAAAATGAAGGGGTTTGTCCTATCAACAGGGCTGTTTCCCTGCAGTTAGCCATTCCTACCCCTGAGTTAATTATGGTCTTCAGGAATGGAATTCTTAATGAAAAATGTCTTTTGCTCTTCTCACTTCATAACCTTCCTTCCCACAAACATTTTATCCGGTATTCATCACTCTCCATTATATGCAAAGAAAGCATAGCTCTAATGACAAAATGAGGTCCTGACAAGCGCTGTGACATATTTACACAAAATAGAGAAGCAGCCATACCCTTGAGCTGTTTGCCCCTGGGCCACTGTGGTTCCTTCTCTCTTGTGCCCTGCATTAGAATAAGGCCTGGAACGAATCAGGTTTTATTGTTGCTGGTTTTAAGACATCACTTTCAATCTTTATGAATTAGGTGGGTTTTAGATGGCTATCGAGTTTTGGGTTCATATGTGGTGGGCCCCAGCAGTTGCATTTAATTCTCTTCATAACTTGGCACTGATAAACTGCCCATGTTGGTAATAACTTACAGTCCCGGCCATGGCTGGCGGGTTTCCTGTTGTGCTCTGCATTATTTGCTATCAAAGAAAACTGAAAATTTTTCCAAGTGACAAAGCTTGTAGAACAAATCTGTCTTCTCCGTTCTGGAGCAAGGGTACCTCTCCCTCCCGACCTGTTCTGCCGTAGATGCAGCGACGCGTTGTGCCAAAGAACAGTGTAAGGGAGGGGGGTGATACCGAGGCGTGGTGGGAGAGGATTCCTGCCAGTGGAGCTTTCTTACACATGTTCAGCCCCAGTTTGTACTTGCAACAAGCATCCGTTACAGCTGTCATCCCAGTATATCTACTTCCTAGCCTGAAAGCCTTGAAATAACCTTCCAGAGATCTGTTTGCAATTAGGAGCAGCGTTTCATAGACATCCTCCTACTTGTATGTGCTACTGGCTTCATGCCTTTGTGGACTAGTGCCTGCTGCCTGTATCACCTCTTGGCTGAGCATGAGTCCTTAGGTCTTATCCCAGGATAGCGGCCAAGACCCTGGGCAGCGGCAGCTGTCTTTATTCAGTTCAGACAGCTTTACTCCCAGTTACTTCTCCTTATTCCAGTTACCAACCCTCCTTGCAGACCAGACACCACTGGGCAATGTGCTGCACCAACAGCACAAAAGGAAGACTCTCTCTCATGGAGAGCCGCAATAAGCTTGAGTAAAACTGAAGAGACAGAGTGATGCCCTCTAGAAAGAAACCTGGCAGAGAACATTATTGCAACATCAAAAAACCCCAGTTAAAGAGTATGCAAACCTTGGAGAGGAGCGTGGGTAGGAAGGTATTCTCAAGACCTTTCTTTTGGGTCACGTAGCTGCAGACACTGAGGGTGCTTTGCTCCAACAAGAAAAATAATCCTCTTTCTATTTCTCTCACTGTCACCTTCTGAAAACACTTAATACGCTGTGTTTTGTACGTGTCATACATCAAGAAAAACTGACAACTGATTTGTTTTTTAATGCAGAAAAACACTGAGAACGCGTTCAATCATCACTGCATCAGAAACTAATTTGGAAAGGCTTTCAAAGTTACAAACACACAAGGCTTTATTTTGAGCTATCTCCTAAAACACGTGTATCTCTAGCACATAACCACTTACCAGCGTTCAGATTTTCTCTCAAGCAGATGAAAGGATTACCAATAGGCGCTTCAGAAATCCAAGGATACTTTAAAGAACTGGAACACCTTGAAGAAGAAGTAAAGAAGGATCAATTTAATTCCTGATTCATAAAGGATTGACAAAATACACTTGAATAGTCAAGTGTAATAGTTAAAAGATCTTTTTAACAACTTATCAATGTATTTATAATCCTCTGCAGTCCTGCTCTCATCTGTTACATGCTAATAGATGCTTCAAATTTGTCATGCAGTGATTGAGAATTCTGACATGCTTCTTTTCCCTGACTCAGTTTCTTCTGGGAAATTGTAAATTCTTTGCCAGAAAGCGCTCTACGAAAGCTAACTAGTACTTCATAAAAGTACCCTTAGTTTTCACCACTTTCTGAATAGAGTTTGGAACCTTTTTGTTCTTAAAGCATAAAGCAGGTGTCTTCATATTTTTACACTTATTGTATTATTTAATGAATTGTAGGAGAAAAGCAAAAAACAACTGGCTCAGAATACTTTTTTTACTACCAGTTACTGATGTTGTTCAGTCTTCATTCATGTAAGAATGCCAATAAAGAAATTAACGTAGTCAAATAAATCCTTCTCTTACCACGTCGGCTAATCTCCCTGCTTTTGCAGTCAAGTAGAACGTGCTCAAATACATGCTTATTTTAAAAAAAAAAAATTTGAATTATCCCGTGTGCTCTTAGCCTGCTGTTACCGATTGCATTGTGGTTTTTTATTCATGATTCCTGACCACCTGTGGTATGAGCCCACTATAGTTTGCTTCAGATAGTTTGGTTTTTGATTCCTCTCTAAAAGAATACAGTGAAGAACCAAATTAGGTCTTGAAAATAAACAACAGAGAAAGAAGTAGAGGAATATAATACTATAAATGTGTTGCAATGGGATGAGAGTACGGTGTAAAATCTGCTATTATTAAGGTAGAGTGGTTACACTTTCTCATCAAACTGGATGCAGAGCAAGAAAATCATCCCACTCAAACTGGGATCAGGAAGAGCAGAGCAAGTCTTCATATTTTGAGATTTACAGTGGAAAAATGATTCAGCACATCTCTTTCTAAAGATTCTTGTAACAGATTATGACACTGACACATGTGATCCGTACTGAAGGTAACAGTAGTGCATCACCCAGTTTCCTTTAGTAAAAATGCCGGGTGGCACTGGCTGCAACTTTCAGGCCTGAAACTTTAATTCTCCATTCCTTGTGCACCAAACAATCACAGAGCACTTGTCAGAAGCTCTGCATACACAAGAATGGTGTAATATTTTTATCACAGAGAGTAACAAAGAACAAAGAGAGTAACCTTGGCAGATCACAGTAAAAGTGATGGTGCCCCACGGAGAGCAGGAAACAGACTGGGAGAGGATTTGGTTTAATCAGGATGTGAAGACCTTTGTTTCTCATGCCATTAACCTCTGCACTTTTTATGGCCTCTGGTGGCAAAAGCCTGTTAAATTAATTTCTCATTTAATTTTGAAATTCCTTTATATACCTGAAGTTATTAAATACGATTCAGTTTAACACAAAGCACTTGACTAGAAAGTCTGCTTAAAAACAAACCTGTATTTGCACTATTGTCCTCCCACCCAGTAAAGCAAAAACTCCAAAGAGAGGAGGGAACTTTCCTTTTCCTCTATTTATCAACATCCTGAATTTTAGAATAGTTAAGCTATCCTCCATTTCCTATATATAATCACTGATACTAAATGAATTTATGCTTATACATCCTGAACACAAACGGATCCCTATACTCTTATTAAAATAAAGATTTTGATGGTATTTTGCTATGGAATTGCAATGACTATGGCTTCTTGTTGTGTATAAGTTGATTAATTGCTGATAGGGCTTACAAGGGTTCTCTGTTGCATAGTTGCATATTTAAGAGCTGTGAAGTAGTTGCCAGAGGAAAGAAGAGGCAGAGAGCTTTGCATGTCAGGGGAAGATTGCATAAGCTAGGTAGGAATGGAAATTCACCGACTAGAATTGAACACGAGCAAGTAGCCATGAGGCCACCTGACAAGGTGGCTTGTTTTTCCTTCGTAATATATCGTGTTAGACAACGCAAGGAGAACTCCTGCCTGACCAAAACTCAGCGTGGAAAAGGAGAACAGATATCAGCACTCAAAGGTCAACACTGGAAAACGTGGAAAATCCAACACGAGCGCCAGGCAAGGCTTGTTGTTCTCTCATTTCCATCCTCCCATCTTTCTTATTCCATAAAGAGGCAAAACACAAGACAGAGTTTCTGCCCAGATTCTCTTTATACAGGGTAACCTTCTGTGGGTTCCACAAGGTCCTGTGCAATTACACAGCTCCTGTAGATCCAGGCTCCTCATCAAAATTTCTTGTCAAGCTTCTGCTTTCTCCCATCCCTGGGAAAAGTCCAAGGTGGTGACAAGTTTAGGAATTAATTTTGGCTCTAAACTAAAAAGCCTTTGGTAGAGCCCAAAAAAAAAAAAAAAA
>VXBO01008332.1:149371-167809 GCA_013400135.1 Rhinoptilus africanus
AAAAAAAAAGATATTTTAGGCTTAATTTAAATGTATAATCCCAAGAACATGATCCTCAAACTTTTTCTCACCCAGGCAACTATTCTTTTGCTTTTTGAGAGTAGCATTCTGTAACAATTCTCCCTCCACTGCAGACCCAGAAATATCCTAATTTGACGGTACTGTACAACTCACACTTCTATTGCACAGCTCAGAAAAACTGAGTATTGCTTTATATTCAAAAGCTGTTTAATCAGTCCTTGACGCAGGGGCCAGAATCCAAGTCTGATCTGAATCTGGCCTGATCCCTACACCAGTAGTTCAACGTCATCCTCTTCATCTCATTGAACTCGAATTCCTTTATGGAAGAGTGGCATTTCTATGAACGGATGATAGAGGAAAACCCCTTAAGTTTGTCTCAAATAGACCTTCCTGCCTCTTAGGCTCTGTCAAATCAAGTCTTCACCTCTACTCACCTTTCATTATACCACATCTAGAATAATGCCTTCAGTCTGGGGCTCTGCAGTACAGATGTTCAAGGTGGAAACGAGTTAAGCAGGGGGCCAGCCGAGATGGTCGGGAGCTGAAGCGCTTCCCCCCGTCATGAGAGGCTGAGGGAATTGGACACGGTGAGCCTGAAGGAGAAAGGATTTGGGAACTTCAAAGCAGCTTTCCCATACCTGCGAGGAGGTTATCAAGAAGATGGCACCAGGCTCTTCACAGCACTCCCCAGGGGGAAGACAAGAGGCAACAGGCATAAGCTAGAGCATGAGACCTTAAAGCAGCCTTTCAGCATCCGAAGAGGCCAAGAAGGAAGCTGGAGAGGGACTTTTTACAAGGGCATGTAGTGGTAGGTTGGGGGGGTAATGGTTTTAAACTGGAAGAGGGGAGATTTAGATTAGATATTTACACCCCAAGGGTGGTGAGCCCCTGGCCCAGGTTGCCCAGAGAAGCTGTGGCTGCCCCATCCCTGGAGGGGTTCAAGGCCAGGTTGGATGGGGCTTGGAGCAGCCTGGGCTGGTGGGAGGTGTCCCTGCCCAGGGCAGGGGGGGCACTGGGGGGGCTTTAAGGTCCCTTCCAGCCCAAACTGTTCTATGGTTCTATGAGAGAGGCTCAGACGGGACAGAAAAGAACTTTCTCACCCCAAGGACAGCAAAGGGTTGGACGAAGCCGTCCAGAAAGATTATGTGTTCTCTCTCTGTGATGCCATGGCCTGCTGAGCCCCTTCCTGCCCGACTTCTCCTGTCTGTTTCCTCCCTGTCTTGCGTTATAATCAAGCCTTTTTCTTTTTGAGAGGGGAAGGCCAGTGAAACCTGGATGGACACAGAAAATATTGACATTAACTCCTAGCGACAGGCTGGATTTGCCATCATTGCCATGTCCGGTTGTTTACCTGAGACATCTCCCACTCACCCCACTATTTCCTCTGGGGCACAGCTGTCCCCACAGCAGAAACAGAACGGCTGGTTCTGCACCCAGACAGGCAGCCCTGAGCATCACAAAGCCCAGGTCCATTTGTAGCTCCAGTTGTTATTTACAGTATTTTTTTTGAGCAAACAATTCTCCCCTGGCAGCACTCTATCAGAGCCAGCAATCACACCAGTGCAAAGCAGACTGGTTACGAGCATTGTAACCTCTGCAAAAAAAAAAAACAGATTTGAAAGATGAAGTGACATTGTTTGAAATCCCTCCTTCATACCTTCCACTTCTGCAATCCCTTGGCAGAGAACTGCATCAAAAGCATGGACACTTCTAAAAACTTCCTGCGGCAGTAGTGGTTGGAGAAGCGATTCTCAGTAAAGCTCTGAAAAACCGTACCTGCAATTTGACCCCCGGAAATCTAACTCTTGCCACGACTTCTACAGAGGGCCGGTACGGAGCATACACGTAGGATGTATATTTTCCTCTACAGTACTTCGATATTTACCTCAAATCTGAACTTGTCCCAGCAGTTTTAAAGCAGACCAGCGTTACTTTCAGAGAAGCAGCACAAAACCCCAGGGCAAACGCTCTGAAATGGAGAGGTTTCTACTTGGCCCACAATAAGAGGAAGGTACTGAATCACCCTGTGGTTGAAGATCTCCCTCGGAAGCAGGCCAAGGAGCATAAAGACAACGCATTTTAAATACAATTTCACTTTCTCATAGGGTTCAGGCACATGCTATGTGAACATAGGTTTGTTCTCCTTCAGTACAAACTGAAACCTCAGCCCAATTTAATCTCCTTTCTCTGTTACCTCTATAGTCTCGTGATCTATCCGGGAGGTTTCTCTCTGCCTGGGAGGACATTTCCATGAGGGCTGAGGGAAGGGTTTCCTCGGAAGGACACAGAGCCCACCTCGGGGAACAGAGGAGAGCGGGTCCCACTCTGGATGCTCGTGTGGTTGAGGATTTGGGGCCAGCTCCCCAGATCTTTGGGCCTTTTCTCCATAAACCATGACCAGACTGAAATCTGCTGCTCAGAAGCAGGTGTTGAGAATAACCTCCCTAACTCCGGAATATTTCTAACACAATGCAAAGGATAGCTTAAAATGTGCTTAGCATAGCACTTGTGGGGGGTGGGGGGAAAACCCAGCAGAAAACAAGAACTGGCATAATTTCAGCTTTCTGCCATGGCTCTTTACAGTATGGGAGCAGCGTGGCCAGCTGCCAGCTCTCTCCACAGAGAAAAAGACAGGAAAAACTCCAAACTCTTCCTCATTACGGGCAGACCTTTATCATCACAGCAAAGTTCTCCAAATGCAAATCAGGGGTCAAAGTTACAGACAGAAAAAAACCCCCAGAGGCTACGGTTGTTAAAATTTAGGTCCCTGTTTTGTCCTCATTTTTACAATTTGTTCCTACCCCGCATTCAAGATGGTTTTTTGGCGAGTGACTGGTGTTTCCTGTTTTCTGAAGCAACTCGCAAATGAGCAGCCCAAGACAAGAAGGACAGTTTTAGAATACTTGGTGAAGGAGGTAAAATATTTATAGCTTAGACCATCGTTTCCAAGTATCCGGGGAGCTCCTGACGTTAGCGGGCCTGCAGAGCAGGTCAGGAAGGCTTTGTGCCCTATCTCCCTGCAGTGCAGCCTTCGCTGTGTATTCCCCTTTGTGACAGGAAGCTTTTCTTCCATTTGCTCTTGCCTCCATGCCTGCAGAAGAACTCGACTGACTCGTGATAAGCTTGTTTTGTCAAAACTTCCACCAAAACTCCCATTTGAAGGCAAGAACAATTTAACGCCTTTCTTAGTTATCCTATTTCTGCTTGCAGTAGTGCGAAAGAATCCCGCTCACTGCCTTGATTTCAGCGTCCTGACCCTGCCCTCGCTGCTGCTTGCTCTTTGGGTTTGGATAGCTCTGACGTGAGTTACTCACTTGAAAAAACCTGACCTTTGGCTCAAGATCCTGTTTAGCGCTTTTGGAAAGCGTATCTTCTATTCTTCTACACTATAGGGCTATATTAAAAGCCTCAATGAATTTAGGAAGGATGCAAAAGACATATTATGGACAATTCCTAGAATGGTTTGTTAATTAGCATGAATATTAAGCTCACTCTACAAATGAAGTCAGTCTGATGGGAAAGGCAACACGTTACCAGCCAGCAAGAGGCACAGCTTCATGAAGGAATATGAATGAACTACAGGTTTGCCACAGCTAGGGGTTTTGGCCCTTGCTTTTGAAATACTACTAGATCATCTTACCTTTTCTTCAGCGTATAACCGACTCTCATTTGAGTTCCAATACTCAAACTGACCCTCTTTTTTGGGGGAGGCTGCCCTATTTCTTCACTTCTTCATAACCAAAAATTATGGAATCAAATGGAAAAAGTAGGAAGTAAAAGTCTCCATGGAGCGTTTGCATTGAATTTTAAGCCCAAAATAAATTAAATAGCCAAAGAACGCAGAAGTTCCCTTCTGGCATCCAGCATTGATTTTCTACCAGAGTGGAAATGAAAAATAATGTGTACTTACTTGGGTGGCATCCCCAGCGGTGGAGCAGAGATGGCAGAGCACCACTGGCCTTGGGACTGCAGCCCCAGGCTCCCCACTTTAGACACACTCACTTTCATTAAAAAAAAAAATAAAAAAAAAATCCAGAAATGAGTTTTAACTGATGCTGCAGCAGCAGTTTAAGGTACTACCAAGCCCTGCTTATCTCCCTGCTCTTTCGCTAGTGCTGATTTTTCCCAACAGAGCCAAAGGTACACTCACCTACATACTGAATATTCATTCGAAACACCAACAGTAGTGGATTTGCTTGAAAAAGTCAGGCCCCAAGTCTCCAAAGCCTAGGCATCCACCATCCTGCCAGCTCTATCTACTCCACAGGCAACGAGTACCGGCTGCAGGGTGGTTAACAGCTGGTGAGATTTAATGTCTTAAATCTTGGCAGCTGGCTGAGTGTGAATCAGCAATTCTCCTTAAAGAGGATTCTGCCAGTCGGGATGGATTTCCCTTCCACTCAGTGCTTTCTGTCTCAACTGCTGCATTGAAGAATTTTATTTAAATTCCTTTTGGCTATTTATTTCCCAGTAAGTTGTTGGATATGCAAAAGAAGAGTGCTGTAATTTTTTACGTTCTTGACATTCGCTGATATGCTGCTATCAAGGCAAACCATACGTTTCAAAAGATACAGCGCCGTTTTGGTCTCCTTCCAGTGTTTATCATTAGTGAAGGTGAGATTAGTGAGAAACTTCCACAATTCTGACGCACACGCACAAATTAATCAAAACCAAAGAACATGACACTTACACCCAAAATCAAAACATAGGAAATACAGGACCCCACAAAACTATGTTAAGGAAACGTCTGGGTAAACATCTGCAAATGAGCATGGGCAGGATTATACTTTCATTTAAAATAGCTAAATCTGAATCAATGAAAACATTTTCATGGGCTTCAGAGAGAACTGAATTAGAATTCCAACAACTTTGGAGAGGACTGCAGCTAATTCAGGCCTGTTGGTTAATGGTGTGTGCTGAAGCACATAGAATTAAGTATTACAAAAATATTATTATATGTATATGAAATATATATTATTATATGTAATTATATAATCAACATCAGAGTGCACATTAGAATGTGAAACTCACTCCCAGCTCAGAAACGCTCTTTTATTCTACTTCTAGAGGGCACAGCGAGCAAGTAAGTGTGGCTCGCTCATTTTCTAAATCCCTACTGTAAAAACAAGTTCCAGGCCCTTGGTTCCAAAGCTCACAAACACTACACTCTGAAACCAGAAAGGCAAGAACCCTGAAAGTTTAATAATTTATATGAAATGTCTCCGTCTATGACCAGTGTTTATGCTTATTGTACCTGAAAGGAGGAGGCATCCAGGATTTTCACGCAGTCACTGTTTTTTTTATGTGACAAGTCAAGACATTGCTGTTAAGGAAATGTCAGTGATGTGCTGTTATTAACGACCATAAAATTATAATGTGAAGGGAGTTTTCTGAAGGATGGAAGTTAAAACCGTCAACAAAATGCTTCAGTGGCAACTGAAAACTGTAGGGGTGCACAGTGAGAGGGAAGAAGAAAAAAAAAATAAAGAAATCCAACACAATGGAAATTCTGACAAGGCAACAACATTAAAAATAGGATGTTAAAAGAAGCAATTCAGGACTCAGCTCTCCTTGGCTGTCCTATTTTTAAGGTGATTCCTTTTACTGAACGGAAGAGAGGAGGAGAGGAAGATGAGAGAAGGAAAAATTAAGAGAAAAAGAAAAAAGGAAAAAAATGAAAAAGCAAAAAAGAATGCAACTGGAAACTTTAATTCCTATTCTAAATACTGGCAAACATTAACCCTTTTGTAAGGACCCACATATCATTCTAAAGTCCATGGAAAAAAGGAGCAGAACTCTCAGCTCCACATTTAGTATGTAAACATGTCTTCCTCTGAATCCTCCTCAAATACCTTAAAGATTATATATTATAAAGCATGTTGTTGTTTAAGCCTGTGGAAACAAAGTCATCCAACAGCCTGCTGCTGACTCTAAGCACCCAAGCAATGTCACTTAGTGATTGTTATTTTTTATATCAAAAGAAATAGTACCTGTAGGCCTGGATTATCTTCTAGAGTTTTTCTATCCTCCCAGGATCCCTTAGCATTAACACTTTAGTTATTAGACTTGCTATGATTTCATGGCTTAAATTATTAGAGAGACTTAAAGGAAGAAAAATATGTATATGCATGTGGTAAGAATTATTACTGATAAGTATGGCTTTTGATGGCCTTGATATCAAGAAATACTCAAATCCTAAGAAGTACTATTTTATAGTTCAGTTACTGAAATAATACATAGTTATTATGACAACTGGCAATTCCTTTCTTACAGTCCTTACATTTGCTTTATGTTCCCTTCAGAAAAGGGGTTACATGAAATCTTGTTGGTGCGGCGACCCCAGGGGCACCTTCTAGTCCCAGACCACAAAAGATGTGATAAACATATATAAGTTTATACGTATATGTATACAGGTGTGTGTATAGATACATTCAGATGCTACGAACATATTGTCTATTGCTATATATATATTATGACATATATCCTATACATAATATATTAATAGAGACGTGGAAAACTGCTTTCTCACAGTTTGGGGCCAGGTGTGCAGTTGTTCGTCCCCTTGTCCCCAGCTTCCCACAGCAGTTCTAAGGGGGCCTTTAGCTCTGTCTGTCTGCTGTTGAGGTTTGATTTGGTTGCTTGGTTTTTCCTTAATTTTACTTTGACTGTGTTTTCAAACACCAAGTGGAAAAGAATTCCTGGGTCCAGGACTTGCATCTCCGAGCTGGAGCTCCAGTTATAGTGCTATAGAGGAAGAAATAACCTGGAGCTTCCCGGTGGCGCTGGAGAAAGGGGCTGCTGAGACAAGAGCAGCATGTTCTAACGCAAACCTCTCCAGCTCTGCTCCTCGCCTGTCCTTCCAGAGGGTGGCTGTTTGAAACAGTCAGAACAAAAGGGAAACCACAGGGACAGATAAGAACAAACCACTAGTAGGAGTGGCTGGCAGCTAAATGCATTTAATTTCTTCTCTCTTTTCACTAAGACGGCAGGGGACATGTTCTGCCAGGATTAGAGCGCGTGGAGGGTTTGTCACCGTTGAAGCGCTTTCAACTGCCATCTGCGGGGAAAGAGGAAATTCACGGAAACAAACCCGCGGTTGTGTTTTCTATTCAAAGCAGGTATTTGTTCCGGGTTAATAAAGGGGCTGCCATTTAATTAACAAATTTAGAGCAAAGAATGAGGGTGCTACACAGAAGGAGAAAGCAGCTCTTTTAAGGCTCAGCCCGAGCTGCGTGGGCAGAGCGGGAGGAGGGGAGCAGAGCTGGTGGGCTGGCAGCCCTGCACTGCTGCGGGATTCCCTCACCGGAGCCTGGAATCAATCTGCTCTTCCCTCCTGAGAAACCCTCTGGTTTCACGTCAACTGCCCTCACCGCTTTCCTTTCTAGCCCTTTGCTGATATATTAATGAGATAGCTACATTTTACTTCATCTATTATAGATGCCTTGATGTTAATAAAATAAAACCCTCCACAGAAGAATGAAAAATATTGCAAGCGGGAAACACCAACTTATGAGTAAGTGTTCGCCGAGTACTGTGGGGAAAAATATATCTGGAGTTTCTGTCAGCTGAGAGTAAAGCATCTGACAGTAGGCTGTGTTAGGGGAAGATCCGTGCACAAGAAATAGGAAGTAATTATTCCACGTTGAGGAGAGACATCATTTGGAGCGCTATGTCTAGTTTTTGGCTTTGAAAGTGAGTAAAGAGCACAGAAGGAGCGATAAGCGCAGTAGAAAACATGCACTGCTTAAAATCTTAACAAAGGAATAGGTTTATTTCTGCTAGAAGAGAGAAGGACAAGAAGGACAAGACAGTCTGCCTTCCAAGCGTTGTAGTGAGGACAGTATTGATTGTTCCACATGGCAGCGGAGGAGAATGCAAGAAGTCAGCTTTAAATTGTAGAAGAGAAAATTCCAGTTGAGCACTAGGCCAAAACAACCCACCACCCAGACCCCGGAACCACCCCCCCCCATTCGCCAGCCAAAGGCTGTGACTGAAGGGGTCGGTAACTGCAGCGTTAAACCAGCTGCCTTCGGAGGCCTCCAGCAGATGGGAAACCAAAGGAAGCTCCAGACCTTCTCTGGAGGGTTTGAGATCGAATTTAGATAAAGCATCTATCAGGAGCAGTCTAGGTTTACCTTCTCTTTATTTGCATTGCAAGGAGGGCTCAGTGCTCATTCATGGTCCCAATAGTCCGAGTTTTTAGATAGTCAAACCTAGATTATCTGAAGTTATGATTCTGGAAGTACTAGCAGAAATTCATCGTTCATGAAAAGGAAGATAGATGCAAATTAACACAGAAAACATAATGGAGGTTATATTACATTCGTCCTAAATAAGTACAGGAAAGGCCATCCAAAGTAAGAACCTGATGTAGCAGCACTGTGCAGATCAGAGGATGCTGACACGTACTTTGGCTGTACCATTCTGACGAGGACACAAATCCTCAAATGTAATGAGAGGATATTACATAAATAGAGCCCTCGTGCAATAACCACCACCTGGTTCTTTCATAGTGCTCTTCGCCGGGTTTCAAAGCATCGAGGAGAGCACACCGAGTCCCACTGAGGGTGCTGGCACCACGTGGGCTAGGTATTTGCACTCCAGATGCATCTGCAGAGTCTGAACTTTCTCTAACCTTAAAACCCACACAATATACTCTTTATCAGAATAAGCCTAAAGTTCAAAAAAGAACAAATATCAACCCATCTTACTAGCTTTCTAAATACCTCGTAATTAGGATGATTTGTTCCTCGCATGTTTTTACAGCCGATGTGAACGCTGCTGAGGAAGAGGCAGGGGATGCTCTCTGCGTAACACACAAGGCTGATTAACACAAGCACCAGATTTTATTGGCGTGGGCCATGCCATCGCAATAAGGAAGGCTTCCTCCACTCGCTGCGTTTGTATGGCACGCAGGGCAACGTCCTCCTTACAAATAACTTACCAAAAAGCAAGTTATGCCCAGGGGGCTTGTCAATTTGCCAGCAGAGGAAAAAACACAAAGTCAAATTGCCGTTCAGCGACTCTGCAGGTAATATTATTTACAAGCTAGTCATTTGTTTGCTGTCCTGCTAATCTGACTGAACGGGGCAGGAAATATCTTCTGGTAGGTTGCCAAGAGGTTGTGCCATCTGAAGGAAAGCTCTCTCCGGCCATTGTTTAAATGATGCCTGTGGAGAATGCTGGTTACCGCCCGCTCTTCCCTCTTTCCGCTGAGGACCCCAGCTCCTGATCCCCACACGGGGGAAGAGGACAGACCCATCACATCTCCAGCCCTCCATTGCCGCCTAAGATTGCGTTGCAACGCCTACGCCGACACGTACGTGGGCTCAACTCTTCAGTTGCTTTGACGCAGTCTTACACCTCCCTGGCTTCCCATATCCAACACACAAGAATGCCATGCCTTCTAGAATAGAGGACATGGCCTACATTCCTACAGTCTAAGATACACTTCTGAAAACACTTCTGGAAATGGGATGTTTAACTACTTCTGGAACACCTCTCTTAGGAAGAAAGACTGAGGGATTTGGGTCTCTTTAGTCTGGAAAAGAGGCGTCTGAGGGGNAATTCTGTGATTCATAGCTCGAGGTCACAGCATTTAATTTGCAACACTTTTCACCAACTGCTCCAGATTTTTAATCTTTTTTTTTAAAATTATCTACATATTATCATTGCTATACAGTGCTCTAAGGTTTATTTTGTGAGATTCCAGCCTGAAAGTTTTATCCCTGGCTTACAATAAGCCGGACTTTTACCCTTCATTTAAGGTTACTTTATCTATGCCCATGTATTTACAACATCCATGTGGGAAGCAAATAACTTCTGTCAGGGTGAGTTTCAGCAGCTCTTTCCACTGTTGGAATTATTTTCAAGGTTACCAGAGATAACAATTCAACACCATAACAGCAACAGCCACCCAGGCTGGAACTGTTTGTTCACAGTGTCTGCAGGGGAAAGTCATGCTTTAGAGCTTATCCTTTCGCTGGTGTGTTCCCACAGCATCCTCAGCTGCCCGCGGATTGCACTGTATGACACAGATGGGTACGTGGGGAGGATAAGACGATGCCTGTCGTGTCACACCTGATGCACACGTGCTGCACAATCAGACATACAGATTTCTGTTAGGGATTTTGCAGTGAGAATAGCAAGAGTTCAAAAATATAGCTGTTCAACCAGGAGAAGGCTCCGAGGAGACCTCCTAGCAGCCTTCCAGTATCTGATGGGGCCTACAAGACAGCTGGAGAGGGACTTTTTACAAGGGCACATAGTGGTAGGACAAGGGATAATGGCTTCAAACTGGAAGAGAGGGGGTTTAGGAAGAAATTTTTCACCCTGAGGGGGGTGAGCCCCTGGCCCAGGTTGCCCAGAGAAGCTGTGGCTGCCCCATCCCTGGAGGGGTTCAAGGCCAGGTTGGACGGGGCTTGGAGCAGCCTGGGCTGGTGGGAGGTGTCCCTGCCCAGGGCAGGGGTGGACACTGGGGGGGCTTTAAGGTCCCTTCCAACCCAAACCATTCTGTGATTCTATGACAATTTTAATCCACTTTGGGTCGGATCCAGCTGTCTGCAGACACCAGTCATTGGAACATAATGCTGACATCCAAGCTGGTAAATTCATGTGGGCCAGTGGAGCCCAAACCAGTCACCATTCCACAACATCATACCCATGAAAGCACTATGGGGAGGTGACACCGCTCTTTGCCAGGGGGACATCTAATCCAGCAGCTCATACTTATCTTTTGTCAGACAGTTCCAGTGGAGCATCACGAACCGGTCTAGAGTAATGCTACGTGTGTTTGTCCTATTCTGGGAAGAATTTTGCATTTCCATCCAGGTTAACCTCCACAAGAATTTTACCGACGGACAGCTAAGATGGAATTGTTATCCCATAGGACANGCCACTCTTTGCCAGGGGGACATCTACTCAAGCAGCTCATACTTATCTTTTGGCAGACAGTTCCAGTGGAGAATCACAGAATCACACAGAATCACAGAATCACACAGAATCACAGAATCACACAGAATCACAGAATCACANCTATGGGGAGGTGACACCGCTCTTTGCCAGGGGGACATCTAATCCAGCAGCTCATACTTATCTTTTGTCAGACAGTTCTGGTGGAGCATCACGAACCGGTCTAGAGTAATGCTACGTGTGTTTGTCCTATTCTGGGAAGAATTTTGCATTTCCATCCAGGTTAACCTCCACAAGAATTTTACCGACGGACAGCTAAGATGGAATTGTTATCCCATAGGACACACTGTTTGTCTCAGCCATAAATCCAGAGCCAAACTTCTCTACCCCTTCCTCCTCCTCCCCACTGTCACCTTCATTCCGAGGGGAAAGCTGGGTGCTTCCAGCATCAGCCGCTGTGCTTAACATGTGAAACATACCCTGAGTGCTAAATTTTGAATAGCTGCAAATAGTTTACCTATATCTCTTTTTTTTAAGAAGGTAAATTGGAGAAAAACAGTCCAATTGCATCCTCGTTATATTTATTAATAGCATTAAACTAGACAATTTGGATTCATTTTAATTCTTTTTCTCCCCTCCAGGCAGACACTCTATTCTGCAGGCAGCGCTGCTGAAATCTCTGCGTTGTTACCAATCTGAGATTTTTCTACATTTATTGTTTTTTGGGGTTTTGTTGTTTGGTTGTTTGGTTTTGTTTTTTTTTTTAATGTTCTAGTTTTGTCCTTTCATCCAAATGGGGGGAAAAAACCTCCCCAGACAAAACAGAAAAATGCCCACACCTTGTCCTTTCTAGATGGCTGCGGCAGCGAAAGGGCGCTCGGTTAAAGAGCTGTTGTGTAAGCGCAGAGCTCGCTTTGGTTTTCTGGGCCGCGAGTGGCCTGAAGTGATCTCCATCTGGGAGGCGCCCCCGCGCTCCTGCTGCTGTGTGTGCGCAGCCACACGACCTGACCGCAGGACGGGACAGACAATGAGAATAAACGGGGAGGAAATCCCCTCGCAGAGCCTGCACTCCAATCTTTACCCTCCGGACGGCATCTTCCAGGAGGGTGAGAGACACGGCGCTGGCAGCAAACTCTTCCATACGCTGGTCAAGCCCAAGAAACAGCGGCGGACCCGCTTTGCAGGTCGATGCCCACTTTGAGAATTTGCCCAGCACCTGGTAACGAACCCATGCCACTTCCCTGACCGCTTACAGTCAGAATAAAATGATAAAAAGACGAACATTTAAATAAATTAATTTACTGCCTAAAACTAACAGGAGAAATGCAATGTTTTTGAGTTCAGTCCTAGCTGCACACTAAGCCTTGAGTAGCTCTGTTCCCCTCATTACTTAACTATATTGCTTTACTCTTGCCTAGTTATAATTGCCTACATTTTTAAAAATAATAATGGTAGGATTTTGTCATGCTTTTTCCCTGTTGTCCGCCAGATAGCAATTTGCTGCTGGATTCAGCATCTCAAAATCCTTCAGGAATATGTACTTACTGACTAATTATTTGAAAAAAAGCTTTGTTGTTTGGGCTTTGAACATAGCAGGAGGCTTTTGAATTATGGACTGATATTTTATGCAGTTAAATAATTTCCATATGGGTCTCTTTTTCTTCTCAAAGCCCTGATCTAGTATATAACAGCAATATGCTAAAAAGTTTATGCATTTGAGTAGAACAACTTTAAATGGAACTAATTAACTAGGCGTAATTTTAGATACGTATTTAAGTTCTTTGATGAATCAGGCACAACATTTTTGGTTTCTTTTTTTTTTTTTTCCCTCTACTGGAAAAAATCTAAATAAATAGGGAAGTGGAAAGCAGAAAGTAAACACATGTACTGGGAGTTTATCCCAGATAACAAGTTTTGATACTTAAATAGCTCAATGCTTAAATATCATTGGGAAAGACTGTCATAGAGTAGATTAAGAAATATATTTTCATTTGAAACACATAACGCTGCTGATGCAATGTTCACAGTGGAATTGAGTTCCCATTTCCATGGGTCATGAACTCAACTGTATTAACAGTAAAATACTTCTAATGTCATGCAAATATGAACATCTCTTCTGTGTAAGACACCAACTTCCACATCCACCTCCAAAGAGTCAGCTTTGGCAACAGCAGGACGGGTGGCGTTGCCCTGCTAAGTGTGCCAGCCTGAGCTGCAGGCAGTCCCTCCTCACCCGCAAAACCCCTCACAGCGACACGCGCACGTGCTTGACGGGGCAGGCCGCCAAAACCCAGCCTGTTTCTTCTCTTTCTGGGCCCTACATCGCTCTTCTCAGGCACAACTCGCCATTAGGAAACCGGGAATTTTGACTGATTCTGGGAAGCGTACTCAAATGTTCGGATGCGCTGGAAACTAGAAGTAATCTTATTATTGTAAAGTTTAAAACACACGTTGGTTTATTGACCATTGACTTGCAACAAGTTTCCTCAACAACTGTAGCCTTTTAGCGTTGTAGGCAAATGATTTTCTGTGGAAAGGTAGCCGTGTCTCTGGGGGCTGCCAAGAGCCGTGTATCACAGTCTGTGTCACTGTATGGCTACTCTATGTTGGTGTTTTCCATTGACACACACTCTCTTGCTCTCTCTTTGGTGTGATGGTGTCATAGACTGAGCAACGAACCCAGCTCAAACACAGGTTTTATTTTCAGCTCTGCCACTGGTCTGAGAGGGTCCTTGGGCAAATCATTTGTTTGTGTGCTTCAACCTTAGAATCACAGAATGGTTCGGGTTGGAAGGGACCTTAAAGCTCATCTCGTTCCACCCCCGGCCCTGGGCAGGGACACCTCCCACTAGACCAGGTTTCTCAAAGCCTTGTCCAACCTGGCCTTGAACCTTCTCAACGATGAGATGAGGTTAGCAGTTGTGATTTGCATCATACATGGATTGTCATCAACAGATTTCAAAATACTTTCCAGTTCCATATCAAGCACTGGAATAGTGCTGTGGGCTCCAGAAACAACCACTCCTTCCCTCTACTTTCTTCTCCACACAGAAATCCAAATAAGTAGTTCTCAGTTGAAAAGTTTTACAGGTTTTACTGTTGCATACAATGTACTTTACAGAATATAAAAATGGGGAGGGCAAATAAGAGGACAAAAAAGTAGCAAAATGATGGTCTGTAGACTGATAATGGAGGGATCAAAAATCAGTTCCACGATAGATCATGAGTTACATCTTGTTCTTCTTCTTGGGAACACCTTTCTGCAAACTTAATCGAAGGGAGTACTCCAACATACATGGTTCTACAAGCTTGGTAAGCCAAGTGAAGGCATGTCAAGAACCACATAACGGACGCAAGCCAAACAATTCCCAGGACACGGGTCTTAGCTCGCTTTGGACGCTTGTTAAATGAGTCCTCGTGGTTTTGTGTTCAAATCACTTTCCATTAAATGGAAAATTAGAAGCTATTTATGAACTCTGAATAAATGCTCCTGTGCTTTTACAAATGACTACAATCCAAGGCACATGCAAATTCAGCAGCTGCAGGCAATCACAGCACCGCTACGCCAGGAACAAACGCGTCTTTTTGCACATGTAAATTCAAATGAAACTGAGTCACCAAATGTATCCACAGATTTGCATAGTCATGCTAATCAGGACATACTGATAAAAATGACTAAAAGTGTTGTTCAGAAACACTTGTATATGAGCAGTTGTAGAGTCACAAAATTACAGGGGAGGGACGTACTCCTCCTGCTGGGGCCACAAGTTTATCAGCTGTTCTAGGTATGGCATGTCCCAGAACTTCATCGCTTGGGAAGAAATTACAGGTTTCTAGAGTGGCTTTGTTAGTTCTGGACTGCAGCGTTTGAATTACAAAATGCAAAAGAAACCATTGCCCCAAAACGCTGGAAAATTGCTGGTAAAAGTTTGGAATAGCGAGTGGTGACCAAGGAATACCTGCTGGGAGCTTGCCTGGAGCTGCAGACAGCAAGGCAACGGAAAGGAAGGTTGATTTAGAAGCCTGAGCAACAGGCTAATCAAGACGACAAACAAATTCACATAAATAGGTGATTATTTAGCCACTCATAAGAGGTACAAGTACACCTTTACAATATATATACAGGAGATGATGTATATAAAGAACAGTGACTTAGAAATTACCTGGTCTCTGAGAACAACAAAATTCCTAAAGCTCATCGGCACTGAAAATATTTCAAGTTAGCAGTTCTTCGTATTGCTTGGACGCGGCTGCTTGTGCTGGGTTTCTGAGCAGCTGCAGGTGCTGGAAAAAATAATCACTTTAAATATTTTATTTATCTGTAATGAAACAACCTAAAAAATTAATAGCAGGCTTAGTACAGTCCTATCTATTCATGCAGATGGAACGAGAGCAATTTCTGATGGTAACTTATGAGAACTCCTGAAGCACAACGCAACGGTGCAATATGCAAGACTTGGTGTCAAAGAAACCGTAAGGTGAAATTCCAGCAGCAAACCAAACCGTCTTGGCTCACACAAAGATACACCAGATGAACAGGAAAGGAAGGTGACCCAGAATTTAAGACAACTTACAATTTTTAAGTTAAAATCCTTAGAGAGAACCTTCCTCTCCTTCCTTGCTGTCTCTTCCCGGAGTTTTATTCCACACATCCAGGCTCTTATAAAAACGGGAGAAGAAGACTGTTAATGTTATTTCCTTTGCTGGTCTCCCAATGTTATGCAAGCCTACTTATGAAGTAAAAGCTGTATTCTGCTTCTCTGTATTTCATTTTAATGCATTGCTCAACACCTTCTCTACTGCGCTTATAAGGCTACTCTGAGAAGCTGTGACTTTATTTTACTTTCAAAGGTTTTTGCTTTCTTATATACTACTTTTACCTAAACAACAATTCAAGAACCCTCTTTAAGAGAACATTTCTTCCTCCTCTCATCAAAGACTAATTCCAACTATTTCTGAATTTTGGCTCGTTAGTCTTTAACTGGAACTATTCCAAGCCTCCGGAAGCCTAAAAGTCTTCATATGGTGAGCCTAAAAGGCAAAAAACTTTGCTTTCTCTTTCTTAATTTAATTTGTAAAAATGTGAACTGTGCAACTAGAAATTCATGTTTTATATATAATGGCTTATGAAATCCCACAAAGAAACTGGGTTTGCGAGTGGTCTACTGATGCCAAAAGGTCAAAGTTGAGACTACTGACATTAAAAATGCTGGGACTGCAGCTGAGGTGAAACCACAGCAGGTGGTACATTGGTAGCGCATCAAATTCAGCTGCTTCCTACGGGATTCCCAGGTGGCCCGAAGCCGTGGTTGATGCTGATCGCCACTGGGTCACCACCACAAAGCGCGTCACAGGAGGACACGGTTGCATAATTTCAGGCTCAGGGAATTGCAATGACATTTTATTTAGAGGAGCAACATTAATAGCCTGCTTTCTGCTGCCGACTTTCATTTCTAAATCCATGACTGGAAAGCCAAGGCTGCCTTAGAACTCAACCTGGCAAGGGATGTCAGGCTCAACAGGAAGGGCTTCTTCAAGTACATTGGAGGCAAAAGGAAGACCAGAGAAGCTGTGGGCCCACTGCTGACTGACGCAGGAGCCATGGTGACGGAGGATGCGGAGAAGGCGGAGTTATTGAATGCCTTCTTTGCCTCCGTCTTTACTACTCGCCCCAGGCCTTGGGGAAAGTAACAGGGAAAGAGGAAGACTTCCCTGGGGTGGAGGAGGATCAAGTGAGGGATCAGTTAGGTCAATTAGACATTCACAAGTCCATGGGCCCTGATGGGATACACCCGAGAGAGCTGAAGGAGCTGGCAGATGTCATTGCTGGGCCGCTCTCCACCATCTTTGAAAGGTCCTGGAGAACAGGCGAGGTGCCTGAGGACTGGAGGAAAGCCAGTGTCACTCCAGTCTTCANGACCACCACCAAGACACTTAGGTCTGCGCAGAAGTGTTTTGCCGATGCAGCAAAATTGGATACGCGTGTGCAAAAAGGCTGTTTGTTCATCCTAATGAGTACGGAAGCCGAGGTGGAGTTATGTATTTGGTATGCAGGATAATGAGAATGTCTGGTGTGTAAATAACGTGTGGATTTCCACAGTAAGGCGTGCCAGATTTGTGGGGTTTCCCGCTAGCACCCGACGTTGAATAAATCAGTATCTCCTCTGTAAACTACTTTTGCTTTCGAGGGCTTTCATCTCAGGTAACATGAGCAAGCTCACCACGTTGAAGATGTCCCTGCTCATTGCAGGAGGTCGGACTAGATGGCCTGTGAAGGTCCCCTGCAACCCAAACTCTTCTACCATTCCGTGGTTGCGGGCACTGGCGGAGGTGTTGGGCAGGCGCCACGGGCTCTGTTCCTCTTGATGTGGAGAGAAATGCCTGATCCCTGCAGCTGTGGGTGGGGGATCTGTCACTGTCCCAGGCTGCACCCCGGTGGGGCTGGCTCCAGTCCTCGCTGGAGGGACGGAGCAGGGGGCTGGCGGGGCGGCGGGGCCATCTGGGTGCAAGGGGCGTCCGCCGGTTCCCCACTGGGCTCCTGAAGCTGCCGAGGGGGATCTGCGGAGAGAGGAGGCTGCTGAGGCCTCAGCTGCCGCTGGGACACAGGGACGCTCCTCCACGGCACGGCCCAGCGCTGGCTTCGTGGCTCCCCACCGCGGGCTGAGCTGCTGGCACCGCTTGGCCCAGGTGGAGGCCTGCACCTCCTGGCACCACCGAGCAGCGGCATTCCTGCGGGAAGGGTCACCGGTCCGGAGCGGGCGCTGGGGCCCGTCTGGCTTTCTAGGGCCGCCTCATGCCCTGCTCTGTCCCCTCCTGACCTTGCCTGGCCTGTGCCCGTGGCTCCGGGGGGCTGCCCTTGTCCAGGCCGAGTCCCCTTTCTGCTTTGGTCTTTGGCACAGAGACAGGCTGGGTCATTTCTCTTACATGCACCTTAGCTGAGGTTCTTCCCTGGTTTTTATCCCGTGGGCTGGACGGGGTGGGACACAGGGATGCTGCTCCACAGCACAGCCCGGCGCTCGGGACAGCAGCTGGGAGCCAGGGGGCGGTGGGGACTGCAGAAGCGGCAGAGGGGCCTGGGGAGCGCTTGGCTGGCTCCTGGCCCCTCTCAGAGACTCCTTCCAGGCCCTGGGCAACGGCCCTTGAGGAGCCACCGGACCAACCTGCGGCCCCTCGGGGTTTTCTTACCGGAGGAGCTCTCACGCACATGAGGAAGCCCTCGCTAAAGCCCTGGGGGGAAAACCGTCACCCACGCTGCTTGGGGAGAAGCGTTAAAACCCTCTCCCCCTCCGTCCTTTGACGCCTTGTCGGGAGGAGGAACTGCTGCCTGAGCCGAGGCCTCGGAACTGGCGACAGGCCCAGCCTCCCTTGAGTCACAAAAGCCCCGTGCTCACTGCGGGACCCCTCAAAAACTGCCTCCTCTCCACTAACCAACGGCCTCGGGCGGCAGCGTGTGTTTGGCTTCGGTGTCCTGGGAACAGTGGCCACAGCCATAGCACCACCTCTGCC
>VXBO01008333.1:168-113906 GCA_013400135.1 Rhinoptilus africanus
ATAAACAACGTATTTTTTATCCTTTGAATTTTTAGTGCTCTTTGTGTAAATGAAAGCCAACATTCACAGTCTTGAAAGTGAAAGGCTAAAAGAAAAATTCAGCCGTAGTAGAGATTTTTATGAATGGGTAAAAATTGCATACCCAGAAAAAAAAAAAAAAAAGCCAGAAAAATATGAATTCTGAAAGGTTGTGAGAGAGGGATTTACCTCTCTACAGTTAATCACTGTAGAACTAGTTCATATAGGACATGGGATGCCCAGTCAAACTTCAAAACAATCTGTGGCCAAAAGAATGTAATTGACATTGGTCTCCACTTACATTTACTGGTCAGCTGTTGCAACACTTTCACAGCTATGGGGTTTTTTTATCATTGCAGTGGGTATGAAGATCTCCCTCTAGGGAAACACAGTTCTTCCTACTTCCAGATCTAGAACTTGCAGAGGCATAATATGAAAATAGAAATATACTGCTATTTCCTGTTTTCTGGCTACATGCCAGGTACATCCTTGATAAGGAGACCCTCTTTATTTTTGTTTGTTTTCTAGAGATCAGGAAAACTTAGGTTATGAAAAGAAATTTCATAAATGCCTAAATTCTAAAGGATTTTTTTTTTTTTTTTTTAAGTAACATCAGTTCTGATTTATAGCAAAGTAATAGTGTGACCTCAAACCCTGGCCTACAGTTACCTAATGTGTTTTTCTCTGAAATTGTTTGTTTGAATATGGCCCCTATCCTGTCCTCCATTTCTCTGAAATTCTCAGTCCTAATGGGCCTGAGTAGCAGTGAAGATTTAGATTTGATATTTTAGGGAGTTTAGACGCAAATGGCTGCTTCAAAAAATTCTAGAGGTGGGTCAGGCATAAAAATCGCCAGTTCACCTCCAAGTATAGTCACAATCCCCAATGGGTGCAATTCAGCATCATGAAGATGACACAATAGCTTATAGAATTCCTTGTAACTATGTTTAGGCAGAAAAAGAAACCCCACCACAAGAAGGACTGGGTTTTGTAAAAACATTTCTAAATAAATAGAACCTTTTTTTGGTTTAGGATAATTTGTTCCCTACGAGGATCTTCAGTTTAAGATTTTCTTATTCCACTCCCCACCCTGTATATTTTAAATATTTTATCAGTGATATAAAAGAGTGTTTTCAGTTAAGTTGNAAGATATAAAAGAGCGTTTTCAGTTAAGTTGCCCTGGATTGTCTGATTTTACTAGTAGGCTGGTGTCCTATTTTTCACTTGCATGCTTCTTACTGCTATCGTGGTGTTCGGAGATTGCCTTCAGTCACCTCCTTTGCACTTAAATGCTGTACACAGGCAGCAAAACCTGACTTTTAATCATTCCTTCTAAGAAAAATAGCAGCAGTGATTAATGTTCTCATTCTGAAGCTTTTGGGTCTGTTTTAATAAGTGAAGACATTCTTCTGCTTTGCGGTCATGAAATAGCCACAGATTTCATGGATTCCCAGGAATTTAAAAAAACCTCAAACCTTCTGCTTTTTGCTGTCTTCCAGAATGCTGGTGGCAAAAGCAGTTATTTCCATCTTTCTTTATGTATTCCTTTAGCCAAACAGTCTAGTATGAGGGTATTATTCTTAAAATTATCTTCTTGAAATTAGGTATATGTTATTCAGCTTAGGTTATCTCTAGTTATCAAATATTTGTTATCTCAGAATTTGAACAATCAAAATAGTTTGCATGTGAAGACCTACTTAACTTTAATTAACATAAGTCTGAGTTTGATTACTGATGTTTCAGCTTGAATGTGAGCTTCAAAAAATAATCTCAAATTTGAGGTAAAACAAAATAACTGTCAACTAAGTTTTGGCTGAAACTGGAAAAAGATAATTTTGTGGGTTTCTCTACACGATATTATAAGCCAAAATTTGTAATTAAAATCAAGAAAGGTTGACTTCTGACAGGGAGTCTTGTAGGTAAATCTAATCCCCAGAAAACAAATTTAATATAAATTCACAGTCTCATACAGCAAAATCTTGCTCATGGAGGTACTGGGTTTTACGTTAAATTCTGCACATAGCATACCTAAACTAAATTAAGCCCATGCTAACATTGCTCAAGTGCTCACTTGCAACCTTGTGCTCAAAAAGTCTAATCTGCTTTCATGGATATTGTCATCAGCAAGCACACTGACTTCAGCCATGCAGGAACAAGCTGAAGTTCTCTTCCAAGTCATGGTTATCTTACATAGACAGTATCATATAAGAGGAGCTCTTTTCATGGATTAGACTAAAAGAGAAAAGATTTTCAGGCCCAGAGAGACAATTGTCATCATCTACCTTGGCCTCTTCCACACTTAAGGCTGATCAGAATCTTTTTCAAAGGCCTGAGTTACCTTTTGGAAAGGCAGTTTCATTAAAATTGAAATATTTTGCCCTTGTTTGACAAAAGTTTAAATGATGAAAAGGCATATTTGTTGATTTTTTTCCTTTTACCTTAGCAATATTCGTTAAAATGTGATTTTTTTTATTTGGAGTGTATCATTTTGGGGGCAGTTAGCCTTTTTATTCAGTGTGAGATGGCACGGAAACATTACTGAGACAGAAAAACACTTGAGAGGCAAATATTTTATTCTCACTGTGGAAAAAATCAGTATTTGTCATAATTTTTTTATATCAGAATTTCCAACGAAATTTCTGAGTGGTTCCATGTGTAGCAAGCCAAAGAACTTTACCCTATAATACCTGAAAACAACTGATTTCCATCTGAGTTAAAGTGTATATAACTGAAAAAATTAACATTTCAAGGTATAAAACAACCCCATAGAAGTTTCTCCAATGATTTATAATCCTCATTACTGTAAAAAATAATAAAAAAAATGTTTTTCATCAGTTTAATGTTTCCAACTTGTTTAACACAACTGGGTCTGGTTACACCTTTTTCATCAAATATGGACATCCATCTCCCTCATTCTTAAAAAAACACAACTTGTACATTGTTAAGTTATGTGATTAAGTTATAAGTTAAGTAACTTCTCTCATATGAATTAAGAAGTCTGAGTTTATTTAATTAGGTATATAGACTGCCAGTTACATTTGCAAAACTCATATATCTATTTTGATGTTGGTACCTAACTATATTTATCTGACTTTAAAGTACTTTGAGAGCTGGACACTTGAGTAAGAACACCATTAGGACCTAAAAATACTTATGAACTTTATCTGCTGACTTCTTACCATTGAGGGTTATAAAATATGAAAAGAATTAAGCTAAGTCTTGTATATTGCTTCAGATCTTTACGTTTCTTTACACTAGTTGAAGGCATAGTGACATTAAGAATCAGCATTACTTCTTTTATGACACAGCAGTAAAATAAAAGAATGAGTCAGTGAGCGAACAAGAGTCACTCTGTAGCTTTCCACATAAATAAACCTACAGAAGCCTGCCTTAATTTTAAAACTGTAACTGAATTAAAGTTGGCTACACAGCTGCTTTATCTGTAAGAAAGTTTGTAGCCCTGTTTTGTGAGATTTGGATCAGAGAAAAAAGTCAAAGAGAGGAGCCTGATGTCTCTATGCATTTAATACTGAGTGGTAAAATACCTCACAAGAAGTTTAGAAGTGAGTGAATCTGCTAATTAGTCTTTTCTTGAAGCATGTTGGGAGGAAGGATTAGCTTAATTCATAAAGCCTTAGGGAAAAAAAAGCATCAGGTCAAAAGTGACTAACCAGCAGACATGCTTCAAGGGCTGCAATGGGCCTGAGAACTGAGAGCTGAAGAAAGAGGCAGGAAAGTGTTCAGAAGACTTAAACACGCAATAGAAGACAGATTGCAAACTGAATGTGAGTTAGTCCGCTTTGAGGCTTGTAAAAACAATGTAGAAATGATGGGACAAAAGTAAAAACACTGAAATGGTTTTAAATGTGGAATCCTGAAATGCTGAAATATATAAATGCTGAAAAGATACTTACATGTTCATGGATGAAAGGAACCATCTATGTACATATAAAATAAAATGCAGAAATACAGCACTATTTACTTTTACTAAACACCTAATTATTCACATCTGTCTTTTGTTTGAGGACACAAGTATCAAATTAATCTTCTGAATTAACCCTATCATAAATGACAGATCAGGCATATACATCTACTATGTATTCTCAGTCCTTATTCAGGAAAGAATAAAGTCCTCATTCAATAAGAATATAGGTAGCAACTTTGTAATTTGAATAACTGAAAAATTCTTAGACTAAAGCTTCTGGATAGGAGGTTCAAAAAGTGATCTGATTCAGGCCTGTTCCCACTATTTCTAAAATGGTGGAATGCAGTGCCTTGCCTTTTTGGAAAATGACCAGCTAGTAGACTCAAAGTCTGCTTTTATGTAGCCTGTCAGTAGTTATACTAGGACAGGATTTAACCTTTTCTATCCTTTTTTCAGATGGTAGAAACATGGCTTCATTCTCACTAACATTCTGAAAGGAACAGAGGCTCTACCTAGCATCAAAGAAGGAAAAGCGTGAGGAGAAAGCTGTTATCCATGCAAGAAGAAAGAGAATAACCTGCTCTTTCCATCATAGTCCATGGCTAATGTAAAATACCCTGTAAAAAATAGCAGCTAATGGGAAGAAGAGGTTTTGGTTTCCTAGGCCAAACTTGGAAAGGCTCAGCCAAAATATATGGATTTCAGTCAACCTCAACCAACCTGCTCAGTGACATCTGACGAATGAATGCAACTGCATTCAGATTTAAATATGCTAACAGTACACTACAGTAAAAGGGAAATCTGGACACTTTTGCAAACATAGCTATCAAATGGATGAAAACCAATGTCTGTAAGTCAAGGAAGGCTTAGGACATAGAAAACAGATCAAACGCTGAGAAGGCGGTTGGACCACAGTTCAATCCTGGCCACAGAGCGGTACCCTTCTTTGTTCTACCAGAGACGAAATCTTGCAAGTGCTCTTCAGGCTTTGTTTCTGCCTAGATTTTAATGTCTTAAAATTAGAAGAATCCAGACCCAGCTTCTTCCATGGCAATACAGCTGTGCTACAGGAAATCAACATTGGCTGTAAAAGAAATGGAAGGAAGTGGTTGCTTTGTGATAGATTATGTATTGAAGGTGTCCAGTAACTGACAAAAGACATCTGTAGTTCACTCCCTTCTAATAAAATGCTTGATAGATCCACCGTATTTTGTAGACAATGAAGCAAAAAAACCCCTTAATTACACAAAAACCCTACAATCGCTAAGTACAAAATTACTTTTACTGAACATTGCTTAGTAGTGGGCACCATTATGCTGCTAATATGAGCTGAAATAAAACCCTATTTTAATGTGCATCTGATCTCCACATAGAACTTTGATCAACAAGCTATCTCATCAAGGGCCTGAAGGATTTTTCTATATCCATGCTACTCATCTGATCACATGGTTTCAATAATTTGATGCAATACTTCTATCACATATAATGTTTTTAAGCATCTTTCATTATGTTTTTCTTTTCCCCAAAACCCATCAAAAATTATACCAGACAAAAATCTATTATCCATGGGGCACTTATATCTCACTCATTGTAAAAGAGAAATGCAGAAATACGTATTTTCAAAATTAATTAATTAATTCTGAAATGTATTGCCCATCAAATCTGTCAAAGATGTAATGGAGGAAAAATGAAGGTACTTTATTTTACTCTGAGTTATATCTTGAATAAAGACATATGATTATCCCTATGGACTCGTGAGAAAAAAACTCCACCTTGCAGTAACAAAAAACCCATCCTATACTACTTGATGAAAGTAGCAAGTGAGGATAAAAAATGAAGATAACAGAAGACAAAGGGAAGATAACAAAGCAAGTAAGGACTGGAGAGCTGTGCTACAATCACTCATTGTTCAGTGTAACGCACAAATAATAGCGCTGATCCTAAAACAAAATCTTCTGCAAATGCCTAGTGCTAAAATAATAATATACCTTTGTTTGCAATGCTTTATGATTAATCACTGTCAAGTTGTGAAGTGGAAAAAATATACAGTAGGAATGAATCCTTTATTCTCCAAAGAACTTTCTTCCTTTGCTTATTTAAGAAGTTTCATCAGTGAAATACATATACTTCTGCCAAAAGAAAGAGTAGAGGAACAAGCATAGCTCTTCCAAACCGTCCATAATAAAGCTACCTGGGGAGTTTGCATTGAAGTATTCGTCAAACACATGTTTTCAAATCCCAGAAAAGTTCAATAAAAATTACTAGAAATTAGAATATTGAAATTCCAGCTTTTTCGAATTAGCACTGTGATAGCAGCCAAAACACCCCAACTTCAAGACCATTTTCTACATATGAGAAAGTTCACAAGCCGCCAAAGATGTACAATGTTCCACCAAATTTAGTATTCGAAAAGACAGTTTCATTAGGAATGCCTTTGCCATCATTTAGAAAATTTCCAGTCATGGAAAGATGGAAAAGCAGAAGAAAACAATTTTCAATAGTAAAAAACAAGCAACAGCCCTGAAGAGCACAAGCAACTTCTGCCCTCTCTTTTCTTGTGTTTGTTTTCTGTACAGATGGACTGATTTATTTTAGAACACAGAACATTATATATTTAGAACACAACGTTTTATATATATATATATATATACACACACACACCAGTTCAAGAAACCCAAGGCCCTGTGTACATTATCTACGAGAGGAGAGGATGTCAGGCACAGTGAGCGTGCTATGCTCATGCATTTCGACACTGTGGCATGTGCATATGAGGTGTGTTGCAACCCATACCAGGCATTTGTGTACAACCTCTGAAACACGGTCCAACTTCAGTCTTCAGAGCTGGGCTCCCTGGGTCAATACTTAAGGATATCAGTGTCCAGATACAACCCATCTGAGTTTTTGTAAAATCATAAACCTGGGCTAGCCTTTTTCAGAAAGATTACTTTACTGGCAGGTTTCACATGTGAAGTAAGCTGTGTGTGTAGTTATCCTAGTGACCAAAGTCCAGCCACTTTCCACTCATACTTTCACAATGCTTTTCCTCCCCTGTAAAACTTCTGCTCACTTCTTTAAGATTCATCTCGTGCATAGAAAAAAAGCCATGAAGCATGAGACTACAGTTGGTAGGAAGCTGAGGAGCAGAAAAGGAAAACTAAGGGTCTTCAGCTTCTCTGTTAGCCTCCTATCTCCTAGCCAACGTATACATTCCTAGTAGAGCATTATTCTCTGGAAACTCCCACCAGATGAGAAAACCCACAAAAAACCTACAGTGCTGCACAGAACTTATGTCTTTGTGCCATACCATACCTCCTCCGTGTCCCATGAGAAGGACACCATCCTACACTGTCTTATGTGACACAGAACAGGAATGCTTAGTCTCCGCACTGTCATCACAGCTGTAGTCAAACTCAAAAATATTTCTTGAAGGAAACATATCTCCCATGCACTTGAAGAGACTCCACAGATGGAATGCTACAGAGATGTTTGGAGCAAAATCCTATATGGAAAAAGGACATTAAGAGTGCAAAAATATGTGCAGTAGAATTGGCCATTGGTCAGCTTCAGAGGCTGTCTGATTATTTATTGGAAAATAATATACTAATGTCCTAGCAATCACCTTTAACCATCTGTGTGGCTGCTAGATTCAGGTCAGTCCTTTAGAAGCTGAAGGGCAATGCTGCTGATGACAAAAGTCCAGAGGCAATCCCACATGGGACTTCCTAAATTGAATTCCTGCTCTCACAGCGTTACTATGCTTTCCTCCAGGTTGTATGTCTCAGATTGACATTGCAAGCCAAGCTCGACTCAGACACAGTAAGTGCATGATTTAAAATCAAAGCCAACAGATTCTGTCCATTTTTCAACACAGCACAGTGAAATGATGCTTATGGCATTGGAGAATATACAGTCAGCCTAGGTTCCTCAAACAGAGGCAGTGCAATGAAACAGCAAGGATCTATCAAAAACAAGCACAGCACAAGGGCATGTCCATAGTGTTACCTGCCAGAGTTGTAAATTCTGAGAAACAATCGAGATCATTTCTTAACAGATAAGTTAGATTTCATTCTCACATCTAGACAGAAAGAAGCCCAACTTCTCTGAAGTGCTAAATCTAGTGACTAGTGCCTAGCAAGGGAGAAGATAAGAAAATATTTTACTTATACCACATTCTCCTGGCATTTTCCTATTGAGCACATTCTCACTATTTTCAGAACATCTGTTAAAAATCTCTCTCCAAATCTCCTCAGGTACTTCTGTCTACAAGGCCTGGATCATCCTTTCCGAGAATGAACCAGTACAACAGGACTTAAATGATCCACTCAAAATCAGTTTTCCTAGAGAGGATATGACTGAAAAAAGGTACTCTAATGTAAGGTTGGGTATGCAGATTTCCACCCCACTAAGAGACGGATAATTCCACTCTGTCAGAAAGGAAACCTGTTCATTACAGGAAAACAGCGTGTACCTGGACAGTTACAGTGGAATTTGCACATAAACTCATCCCCTGGTTTTTTTCACAGTAATTTCACAGAAAGATGAAAACTCTCACCAACACTCCTCAGACCCCATATGAGCAGCAAACACCTGTTTGCTCATAATTAATGAAGAAAAATTAGATAACGTCAAAGAATAAATTTTGTTGCATTTTGTTTGTCACTGAGGGGACAAAAGGCATATTATTATTCTGATTGAAGGCCAAAATGGATAAAATGCTTCCCTTCTAATAAAATTGTATGTATTACAAGAAAGAATCCTTTTTGCATCTCCTCAGAAGGACTGAGTTCCATATTTTTATTTGGAATAGTCTTCCTCCCCACCCCACCCCCACCTCCCAATATTTGTGTCTGAAAGCTCCCTGCCAGCTGTCAGCTTAATTAAATCTTGCTAACAGAGCCCACTGGATTTCCAGTTGCAAGGGAATATCTACAGAAGAACAGCCGTTATGGGTCTGACCAAAGGCTCATCTAGCCTGATAGTCCCTTTTCTGGCTATGACTCATAATAAAAGAGCAGAACAGAGTAAACATATGTGCTGGCACGTTATCCCAGCCTTCGATAATCTCCAGCTCAAGGGCTTGTTGAGAGAAGGTGTTTTTATGCTCATTAAAAGCCCTTGATGGAAATTTTATCTGTTAATACATCTAGTCCACTTGAACATAAGTAAAAGCTATGTTAGATGTTCCAGGGATTCCCTCAACATCACTAAGTTTAAACTTCACAGTTCCAAAAGATTAGTTTTCCTTTCTCTTGCTCCATGATTACAGTCTTAAGCTCCAAAAATCATAGTTTGATCCTAATATCATGATGAAGTCTTTCAATGTTGCATGTACTTTTTAGCTTTGTCTTCTAGTTAAGCTGATGGTCCCATGCATCTTATATATACCTATCACTTTTTCACCCTTCTTTTATTAACAGATCTGCAAAGTATATTTATATACATTTCCATAGAGCTCCTTAGAATATTCAAGTATCTAAAACTGTAGGCATATTTTTATATCCCCATATGCGCGTCTGCAGATTTTTTTCATGGACCCCAGAAAACTGGCCAAGAAAAACAGCATATGCAAGAGTCTGAATATACAAGCATATATGTACATCTCTAAAGGCTGCATGAAAGTCTTATTGAAGTAACAGGTTCTTTAGTTTCTAGGACAACTTGAATCAAGGATCAGGTATTTGAGAAATTTGGTGTTCTGAAATAAAGACAACCACACTTTTTAATGAATGATTTAAAATAGTAATTACAGAATAATCCCAGATATCTTTTATTCATGGCTTATTACCAGTAGCCTGACAGTTGATCTTGTACTTACATATCTAGATTAATTGCATTTATAACAATAAAGTTAACAAGACAAAATTGGTTACTGATTTGAGTTTACCTCAATTTCATTAAGTTTGCTTCTAGAACTCCTGTTTCATACTCTATAGCTCCCACTGAAGTCACTGAAAGGGTTTCATTTTTCATAGTTTGAAATGTTCATTAGAAATTTATATGAAAAATGAAAACAAACTATGCTACAGTAGATAGAACAAAAACAATTTCATAGGGCAGTAAACTCTCATACTCCAGGGTATAAGCCAACCAGTAATTTATAGGGTTAGACAGAAGCTTTGCTCACGGAAAAGTTATTTCAAAGAGAACACAATTAAATGTTAAGTACCTTCCTTCAAAGCATCCCTTTAGTCGGACACTGGACAAAATATGGTATCACAATTTATTTGCCTGGATCTTTGTGCAACCAACTCCCTGCCTGCCATCCTTGCTAGAGTGACTTCCACAGCCCTCTTTCTAAGTCCAAATTGCTCTCAGTATTGTTCGCATAACCAGACATCAACTGGATCAGCTCATGATATTCTTTATGATCTAAAAACCCATTTTCTAGCCATTTTATTTCTTCATTATACTTTATTCTATTTCCTATACCCTTTACTCTTTAAGATATTAAATGATCATTTTTTTCAAGTGAACAAGACAAATTCTCTGTATATTTCTTGCATACCATGCATAGCACCCTGAAATACACCTACATTTTAAAGTATATATTATCTTCTTCCTGCATTTGCACATGGACTCTTTCATTTGTAATCCTGTATCCAAATGACAGATATGTGCAATATCTAAAACTGTATTGAACATAATGATCAAATATATTCAAGGCTTGCATTACATGAAAATAAAGAAAATCCTTTTTAATTGTAGAAAGATTAAACATATAAAACACATACAATTATCTACTTTGTTCTTAATACATTTCAGAAAAAATACTGGATGAAGCAAAACCCTTCATCCACTGCAGTCACTGATCAAAGGGTCTTACAAAGCACCAGGATTAACTGTTTCAAAAGTAATCATTAGTCTGATTGTCCTTTTAATTCAACAGTGCTTCTCATTTGCTTCAGCACAATTTACCATACATGTACCTTATAATTTAATATAATTACATCTTTGCACCAATTTATCAATGAATGTATCTTACAAAATTACTTGTCTATAACTTCCTTCCTCTTTGGGCTGTATCTTACTTCCGTGAATAGGCTCAAGATCAAACAAATGATCAGATAAATCATCATAGGAAATGAATTAAAAGAAAAAAAAGCAAAAAGCGATTTAAAGTTTTCATGAGAATCTACAGTGACTGTACACAGTAAGATGAGGGTCTTTCACTCAACACAAAGCAAAACAGCAATCCAGACCCACAGTGCAGCACAGTGAACTGTGAAGACAGCCATCGGAAGTAAAAATATCCATTCCTGTTGTCCCTCCCCATTTCTTAATGAAGAAAGGTAAAATTAGTAACTTTGTCTAATTTAAAGTGTAAAACGTAAGGCAGGGAATTTCTTCTCATTGCTCCCTTCCATCCAATAACCACGTGGTGATCAGAACAGATGGCTTCTATGAGCGAGCAGGCTGGAGGCAGATGCCACATCACATTATACGTGCACCACGAGGAACTGGTGTCACCTCCTCATAGAGAGACCAGCATCAAGTTGACTACCAGTAAGATGCAGCACAGGGGCAACCTGAGGTTTCAGGTGTGACAGCCATGCAGCAGTGAGGCAGGAGATATGTATCACAGCAGCAGGGGACCTGCCTTGCAAACATCCCAAATCTGCCCAGAGCTATAAAACCCACTTTGTCCAGGTGGGTCAAGGTCAGAAACTGTGTCTGCAGACTTCTGTTTCCCTCTGCTGCCCATTTCCCCAAAGCCCAGATTCCTCTAAGAGAAGGGGTAAGAAAAGTTTTCCTTAACAAGTCCTACATCAAAAAATCCTCAATAACTTAAAATAGGAAGATCTTCTGTGGCAGTTTGTCAAGCTTTGTCTGACTACTAAGAGAAAATAATTAAATAAATGCAGCACAGACACAGAAATGTCTATTTAATTAATTGTGATTCTTGCATGGCATTTAAGATGACTGTACTTTCAGAATGAAGCAACATGATCTGACTTCTAAAATACCCTCGTCTTTGAGATGGCCATCTATTTTATAGCAACTACTCACTACCTCATGGTATACAATGTGTAACTATAGCTCTCTGAAGTTTGGGCCAAATTCTACCATCTGGACTTCAACTGAAAACTCTGTTAAATAATAACAGAAAGTGTTTGTCACAAAGTTATATCTTGAAGAAAGTAGATCAAAAGCAAGACCTTCTTCTTACTTTAAAGGTCCTTCTTTAGGTTCACTGTTGTTTATAACAACTAATGATAACAGGAAAAAGGAGTTCCCAGTATGATGACAAATTATAAACAAAAGAGACGTTATTTGGTTACTTTTCTGCTAAAAATCCAATATTGGCCCTCTGATGCTAGGTGAAAGGGAAGCATAAGGACAAGTTTAGACATTTTGTACTTCTGAACCCATCCTTGGGACAGCACATGCTTTCTTTGTTGTTTCTTTCACATTGACTTAGACCACGATAAATACATCTATCCAAGCAACTATATCAACACTAGGAGCTTATTTTAACTAAGATCAGGCGCCTTGTGTTGTTATGTAGGTGGAAAGGCAGATAAGTTTCTCCTTCTTCCTCAAGATGAGTAGGTGTGTGCAAAAATGCTATATGAATCAAATTCTCTTTGATTCATCATTATAACATTCACATCATACAAAACGATTTGCATTTAGGATCTCTTTTTTTAACCCTGCATTCCTGGGAAGTATACAGTATACAAAAGAAAAGACCAGAACCCAATGAGTCCACTGATTCAAGATCCAATTTATCTTTGCATTTGTTCCATAGCAAATTTTTTATTAATTTTGTTAATTTCATTATTAATACTTTAACAATAATTTGTGTAATAATATTTAGGAAATTCCTGTTGCAGCCAAATCTTTTTGGTAAATGACTACTCAAAGCAATTAGTATCCCCTTCTATGAAATACCTGTGGTTAGAGCAAATCATATCATCTACAGCAACCAGCTGGGCTCAGTTCAACTAGGAATGTTCTTTTTTAATCCACCTGGATCTCCTCTACTCCTCCCCACACATTTTGTGGGCAAGGAAAACCAAAGGTCTTGATTGCACAGAATGCCCCACAGTATTTTCTTCTAGAGCATTCAAGCATAAAATTAAGGACACATTGTACCACTCCTTCAGAAGTCTACAGTAGTGGTATTATCATAAATCTCAAACTGACTTCCTTGTTTGATCTTTTCCCAGCATGCGAACATGCAAGTGCTGGAAGCATCTGTGGGATTCTGAATACATCTGAAGTAACGTGCACATAAGTCCCCTGCTGAATGGGTCTTAAATCTGCAGCATTTATTGTTCAGACCACTGCTTCCAGTCTACTTGCAGTGCAAGAGGATTCCTGCAGAGGCTTTATTAAAGTCCAAATTCTGCAGTCTGATATAAACAAAATGCAACTTCTCAGCTTCTTACATGAAAAATACGTCTACTAACAACAGTCTATTTCATTCACTTGACATGCAAAGCCAACTGGCAAAGTGATCTGTGGGGGAAGAAATGGTTTTGTAGTCAAAAGATTGAGGATGTGTTTCTAGCTGAGCCATAAGCAACTCTGAAGAATCATAACCTCTTCCACTGTCTGTAGAAAGTGATAATTCTTATTTCTCATGTAAATCAAACAGGCTTACGTTTTGTTCATTTCTGATGATGTAGGGATGATTTATTATTAAAAAAAAAAAAGAGTACTCACAATTTTCACAATTTAAAAATTGGTAAAATGGCTTCATTTGAATTATATATATATATATAAAAAAAAAAAAAAAATCACAACCAAAACCAGTTTTCTCAGGCTTATTCCATCCCAACACAGAAACCACCTGAGCACTGCAAAGCAGCAGGAAGATACTGGTGAGTTGGGCCTCCAGATTTCAAAGGGTTTTTGTTTCCTTATTTATACAACAAATTCAGCTAAAGGTATTATTAGTTCTCTTTTTCCTCAGTTCATCTAACATGGTCCTTTCTGCTTCTTCACTCATTGTTATTATTTCTAGGTGTGAATGCCTTTTCTGTCATGTGAAATTGATACCCTATCTCATTAACATACTATTTCTTTTTGGATTTCATTTTCTCTCTTGTCTATAGCTAGTGTTCTCTATTTTACTTTTCACTTTCTTTGTTGTTGCTGCTTTTGCTCTATAATGTGTTTTGGAATGCAGTTTACATGAAAGATGCTATACAAAAAGCTAAGGATAATCTAATTTCTTTCTACCAAAGAAAACAGGGTTCTCAACAGGCAAGAGTTATATCTATTATTGTAGTCATTCAGAGGGGATAGATGATGAAAAAATCAGAATAGCTAGTGAGGGTGTATTCTGAATTACTGCTGTTCTGTAAGGGCAGAGGGAATGCAACGGGAAGTATTGTTTTATTTGTGGTCATTAATTTCTGTATTGCAAAAAAAGCAACACTGAGCAGATGCATCTTTTTTTTCTGAACAGAAGTGTTTTCTTAATTAACTGGGGACTTATTCATAACTGGCTCAGCAATACAAAATTGACCTTTGAAGATCAGATCNAATCTGCAGCATTTATTGTTCAGACCACTGCTTCCAGTCTACTTGCAGTGCAAGAGGATTCCTGCAGAGGCTTTATTAAAGTCCAAATTCTGCAGTCTGATATAAACAAAATGCAACTTCTCAGCTTCTTACATGAAAAATACGTCTACTAACAACAGTCTATTTCATTCACTTGACATGCAAAGCCAACTGGCAAAGTGATCTGTGGGGGAAGAAATGGTTTTGTAGTCAAAAGATTGAGGATGTGTTTCTAGCTGAGCCATAAGCAACTCTGAAGAATCATAACCTCTTCCACTGTCTGTAGAAAGTGATAATTCTTATTTCTCATGTAGATCAAACAGGCTTACGTTTTGTTCATTTCTGATGATGTAGGGATGATTTATTATTAAAAAAAAAAAAAGAGTACTCACAATTTTCGCAATTTAAAAATTGGTAAAATGGCTTCATTTGAATTATATATATATATATAAAAAAAAAAAAAAAATCACAACCAAAACCAGTTTTCTCAGGCTTATTCCATCCCAACACAGAAACCACCTGAGCACTGCAAAGCAGCACGAAGATACTGGTGAGTTGGGCCTCCAGATTTCAAAGGGTTTTTGTTTCCTTATTTATACAACAAATTCAGCTAAAGGTATTATTAGTTCTCTTTTTCCTCAGTTCATCTAACATGGTCCTTTCTGCTTCTTCACTCATTGTTATTATTTCTAGGTGTGAATGCCTTTTCTGTCATGTGAAATTGATACCCTATCTCATTAACATACTATTTCTTTTTGGATTTCATTTTCTCTCTTGTCTATAGCTAGTGTTCTCTATTTTACTTTTCACTTTCTTTGTTGTTGCTGCTTTTGCTCTATAATGTGTTTTGGAATGCAGTTTACATGAAAGATGCTATACAAAAAGCTAAGGATAATCTAATTTCTTTCTACCAAAGAAAACAGGGTTCTCAACAGGCAAGAGTTATATCTATTATTGTAGTCATTCAGAGGGGATAGATGATGAAAAAATCAGAATAGCTAGTGAGGGTGTATTCTGAATTACTGCTGTTCTGTAAGAGCAGAGGGAATGCAACGGGAAGTATTGTTTTATTTGTGGTCATTAATTTCTGTATTGCAAAAAAAGCAACACTGAGCAGATGCATCTTTTTTTTCTGAACAGAAGTGTTTTCTTAATTAACTGGGGACTTATTCATAACTGGCTCAGCAATACAAAATTGACCTTTGAAGATCAAAGTGATAAGCCATATGGGGCTAAATCCTGCCTCTCTTATATATGCAAAACTCTCACATGTTTCAGATGATTTTGCATCAGGATTTAGACAAGTGATCACCATATACCATGAAAAACAGCCCCTGAGACAGTTTAATCTGTACAACCAGAACTTCAATCTTCCGCTTTATATTCTTCCCCCTGCCCTCCAGTGTCCACCTCTTTCTTTTTTCTGTGTTTCTTCTGGGAAAGTTTTACCCCCACATACGTCTTCCTCAATCATCCCATGTTGCTCTAGCACAGTTGGCAAGATTCTTGTAACATACACAAAATCTTGAGAGTGAGAAATACTAGCACTGCATTATTTAAGAGAGCCTCCTCATTACACTGCCCCTTCATTTCAATTGTTTGAAATTGTTCTGCACCTTAATGCATATGCAGAATCCAAAACAGGATCCAAGTGTGCTTACATTATACTATTATTTCTTGAATTAAGTGTTTTAATACCAACATCCGGAGGGTTAAACTTATAACTCAGAATCAAGCAAACATTTTTTCTTCTGAAATACCTCACAAATTACACTCACTATATAGTTTTGTATTACATATTTATAGTTTGTATAAAAATACTCACGACAATAATACTGTCTCTGCTGCTATAAGGATAGTTTTATCAATGTTTTCCCAGAAATACTTCTTAAATTTAAAATGAACCCTGCTGATATCACAAAGTGAAAGTTGTAAGACCTCAACACCACCAATAGCCAAAAGTATATTAGAGATTTTTGTGTTCAGTGTATTATATTCCCTTCTCACTACCACAGTTGCATTTTATGGTGATTAACTATCTAGACACAGGATATAATCTCTAGTCTATAGTCATTCTAGTCATCAAAAAGAAGTCTAAAAAATTTTAGTGCTCTGGCGTTGTTGCAACAGCCAAATGGCACATGTGCAAATGTTCACAATCCACTACTAATTCTTCAAAGTTTGCAATTTCTGCACGTGCTCAGGGCTGTACTGCACCAATCGCATTCTAATTAAGGAAGAAAAAGTGGCTTAAATTTCAGGCAAATTCCTGCACTGGTATTTCTTAATCAGAATGGGAATACACTTTGGATGGTGTCAATGAACATAGTTCCTTGATTGTCAATACGGATATGTTTGATAACACAATTGTAAATATAATATAAATTTTGCACAACAGTTCCATAAAAACACTGAAGATAAAATTCTACCAGATTCAGTCCTACTATGGTCATCTCATTCTATCAGCAGTGACAGAAAAAAAACCTGTAAGACAAAAGGGGTATTTAAATAAACCAGAATGTTAACACAAGAATAAATGTATAGACACAGGCTATTAACTTGTCTGGGCTGGAAATTGGAAGCTTCTTAATTAGGTGTGAAATAAAGAATATTCTTTCAGTAGGTGTAGAGAGAGCAGTAAAGCCCAGAGAGTTTAAGACTTAAGTCAGGTTATGAACGGGATCATACATTCTGCTCACCCTAAATAGTGTCCACTACCTTTTCAATCATATCCACTTACGGAGTAGAGTGAGAGACATTCCCAGAGCTCAAGTCAGAATCATAAGGGATCGCAGGGAACCACAGTACTTCACGGCAGACCCAGGAGGATGCATGATGCTACAAGTAAACAAAGGCCATGACCCTGGCTAGGAGGCTGGGCTAGGACCTGGATTCAGTTTGCTGCTCTGCTGTTTCTTTCTCATGTATCCTCAGGCACATCCCTGTCCCAGATTTTCATCTGTGATGGAAGAAAATACTTAATGCCCTCAGAGGTAGGTATAAGGATCGGTATCACATGGATCTTAGGTACCAAGATAACAAAGATCATACAACTACCTTTACAGGGTGCTTTTAACCCAAAAATCTCAAGTTTTACGGGCACAGGCTCCCCAGCTCTGTTAGCACACCTAGCTGGCATTTGCATTTCAGTCTGGGTGACAGAAGCACTGTCAAGAGGGCACAGAGAGGCAGGCAAAGCATCTTGCAGAGAGCAGGAAGCAGCCAGGGATGACACAGTGCCCGTAGTCCTGCTTCCTACTGAGACCAGGCTGGAGCCCTGCGCCGCACTGCGGCTGCTGCACCGAGGGGAAAGGGAGTGTGTGTGTGTCTCTGCGTGTGTGTGTCTGTGTGTTAGAGGTGGGGGTCATCCTGGGGGGCAGCTTTGAACCCCTCTGAACATGAGGGATTGCTGTCCTTTGCCTCCCACAGCCCCCAGCGTGAGTAACACGGCTGCCTCTCTGGCTCTTTCCCCTCAGCCTCCTGGTCCACCTCCATCCTCCTCTGCTCCTGCCTATGCCAGGAGCAGCAGGGCTTTGGCCAGGCCCCGACTATCATCTCTGATGGAACAAAATTCAGTTTCACCTGCTCTGCTGGGAGGTGCTGAGCTGGCGTCGGCTGCTACATCAAACGATGACTCTGACGCTGTCATCGTCGCAGCTGCTTTTTAGTTTGGAGGCTGACACTCTGGCAGTTTACTGCAAAGCTGCTGGTTTGGTACTGCCTGGCGGATGCTTTGTGGTGACTGCATCCCCAGAAGAAAGCATTGGGATTAATATGCAGTTTATCTGTATTTAACAGTCAGGCAAAATATCAAAAAGCTATATATAAAATTGTATCTCTGCTGCTACCTAAAGGAGTCTATACTCTTCTATGTTTTTCCTGTGAACACTGATTTTGTAGTACCTTATTCAATTAGGATTTTTTTTATACAGGTTTTGTAACTGAAGTCATGCATCCAGCTTGTTAGCCTAAAATTCACAGATTGCCTCCAGTGTTAAACTTCCTCTTTTAACAGTACACTCAGATTTCAGTTTATAGAAAGTGTGGTAAAAATATAGCACCCTGTGGGGCATTTCAGAGGATGACTCTAAATAAGCCAAAGGCAGTAAATTAAAGACCAGATCTTTATTATAAAAGTTTATAAATTCACAGTAACTGGCAAGAAAGGAAGGCCACAGAAAATTCAAGAAAATAGACTAAATTCAATAAATATGCTTTACTGATGGGTTAGTGGAGAGTAGACAGCACTGCAGAAACAACAGCTTAGAAGACAGATCACTATTTGGGCTAATAACAGTTCACACCCATATCTGGGTGGAATTCTAATATCCCCATACGGAAGCCAGGGCTAACTCAAATAATCAGAAAGTCAATATAGGATTTGGACTCTAAGCCCAAACCTCTAAAAGGTCAAGAGAATGGAAGGGCTCAGTTCTAATTAGGGCTTGAGCATCTCATTTACATCCATAGCTCTGGATGTGCATAATGACAGAAAATGAAGGAAGCAAATTTTTTGCACACTGACTCACTGGATTGTTTTCCTTGAAACACATCCTGATTTAGAGCTTGTTAAAATAATTCTCACCATAGGGCCTCTTCGCCTTTACAGAACTGCAGTTCAAGTCTGTTAAATGCCGTGTGATCCCATGGCGTGAGTATTTCAGAATCCTTTACCTTCATGTTAAATTAACAGAGTGGAGTGAATTCATCATGATGCACAACTGGTCATTGTGAGGGCTTGTATCTGGTGGGGTTTAGTGATTTTTATTGTTTTGCTTTGGGTTTTTAAGGGGTTTGGTGGGGTCTTTTGCTTAATCACTTGGGCCCCATCAATGTTCTTTTTTGCTTAAGTAAGCAATTTCTTTGTGATACAAAATTCTGACTAAATTCTTTAATCAGCTTTTGCTCAGAAACTGTTTATTTTCATCTGCATTACAAATGCAGGATTTAAACAATCTATCAACACAGCATAATGCAGCAAGTGATCTTGTCAGTTTGTCCTTTCCTCTCAGGGATATGGCTACTGTATTCTGTACTTCTGAAGAAAGGAAATAATAGGATTAGAAAAACATTGAGGACAAGGGGATGTCAAACAAAAGAAAAGCATGCTGCAGTTCTAAAGTATTCTCATCTAGTATTTAGAATTGTAATCCGTTTGTGCCAAAGACTTTGCCTCTGCTCATTATACAAAAAACCATAAAAGACTCATATACTTTGATACTGTAGTTTGGCCTATAGGGAATCATAATTAAAACATATTTCAGTAAATGCAATTTTAGTCATTATTAAGCAACCTAAAGTACAGTCAGCCACACAAACACAGGATTATCTAAGGATTACAATGTGTGAGACACCCAGCAATCAAATAACCTTAAAGGTCCAGTGCTTACTTAGCATATCAAAAATTAGTAATATATAATGCCCAAATATTTTAGAAAAATGATTCTATACATCTGTGAAAGAAATGTAGAAATGTGGGCCAACAGGAATAACTAATTTCTGTAGCACTTGCAGCTATTGTGCAGAAGTTAACTCAGTTCATTATTCAAATAAATAGCTTTTGTTATATAGCACAGAACTCCAAGCAAACCTGCTAAATCAAAATACCTAAAGCATTCCTTTGTATCACTATATGACAGTTTTATTAAAAAAAAGAAACACTACCTAAATAGGTCCTAGTAACATCAGATATGCTGTATATCTTTTAAAGAAAAGCTTTGTGGTCTATTTCCTTGGTCTTCAGAGACATGAATCAGGGTGTTTTTTCATGCACTTCTATATTGCCTCAGCTTCAGGTAGTAGGCTAAATAAGCATCCACTTAAGACTCAGTTCTGTTGAATTAGGATGGTATTGAGAAGAGTGACCTTCTCTGCATATTAAAGTTTACATAAGAAAGGTGAAAAAATGTTTGTGACGTATTAAAAGGCCGTGCTTTCCATTTAAATGGAGCAGCAAGCAAGTACAGATCATCCTTAAGGGTGTTAGGTTATGTGCTAATCACTCCCAAGTCTGTAACTGCGAGTGAATAGCATCAGGAAATTACACAAAATAAAAGATGAAGCCTACCTCTGCTGATAATATGTCAACTCTAAAAGCAACGTCAAAGCCAATTTTGAAACTCAATGTTAAGGCTTAGGGCATTTCTCCTATCAAGATCAAACCAAAAATAGTAAAAACTAAGCCAAAATACAAAACTATAAATGCAAAACAAACTATACCTCGTCCCCCTCCTCCCCACTTGCTCCCTCCCCCACCTTGGAAAAAAAACCCAACTACAACTAAAATCAAAAAATCCCCAACCACTTTTTGCTCAGAACATGTTTTCCTGCACCTGGAATAAGTGAGCTGCAGGTCTCAGAGAGGAGGACTGCTGGGATTTCAAACACAGCAAAAGAGAGTCCAGTGAGACTGCGAGACTCGAGACATTGGTCTCTCTCACATCTAGATCAAGGTAATTCAGATGAGAATTCATTGTTTCGCAGATGAGCTGAACACAAAACAGAACGGGAGCAATCTGACATTCCCCATTGCTGCAGTTAGCAAAGCCAAGCAATGTTTACCGAGGTTGTACTTATTGTTCTCCCAATGCCTTTTCTTGGCCAATTCTTGTGTGCACACACCATAACAATATAATGTAATAACACCAGCCAGCTTTAGGCCCCTGTGTTCCTCAGTGCACATTCAAAAAAGGCTTATGCAGTTTTGCCCAGCTGCATCTGCGTTTCTGTGTATCGAGGTATGCAGAGAAAAAGCCGAGATCAAAGCCTCCTCTCTCCCAGGTGAATCACAGAGCTACACAGTCACTCTCCCACCCCACTGAGCTTAGTTATTCATGAGGACATACAGTATGTTCATCCTATCAGAAAATACTCCTTGAGCAGGGTAAAGCTATCAGCGAATACTTTGGAAACTGCCTCTGGAAAGCAGTGTAAATGTCCATCTGCTCTCTGCAGAAAGCAGGATGTTGAGATGTGGAGATAACACAAATGTTCGCAGAGAAATACAAGTTACTGACTCTTTCTGACCCACTTGGCTGCCAGTACATCTATGTAATAAAGCGCTGAAAGCAGTCATCAAAAATATGGCTGTCTACCAACTGCAGTAGGATTTTCAGTTGCAAAATGTTGTCATACTGCTGCAATCAAAGAGAGATTGATTTAGCAACAGCATTATTTTCAGCTGTCCAAGAAATCATAAAATCATTGGATGCCACCTGTTTTTCTGTAACATCCCTTAGCATGGCATTATTTTGAGTCTCTCCCTCACTCTTACATGTAATGGCAATAGTTTTCAGTGCCATGCAAGCATGCAGCTGCTGTAGTTCCACCAACCAACTCCATCACAGCTCTGATCAAGTTCTGCTTCAGAGGACTTTCACCAGACTGCTCTCTCCTGGAGTATTTCCAGGCCCCACCTGGCAGCACTTGCCTGAGAAGTAGATCCCCTCATCTCTCTGCTTGTGTCCCTGCGCTAACCTTACAGATTGTCTCCTGACTCCACCAGCCCGTCATTTCCCCAGCCTGCCTGCCAAAGAGGCAGGAGAGCTATTCCTCAGCCCCAACCATGTCACACTGCAAGTATTCAATACCTAGAGATGAAAGCAAACTTGTTCACTACTAAGGCATGAAAAATACACAGTTCTAGTCATAGGTAACCTTGCAAACATGCAGTTTGACATCCTTTTGAGCTCTAAAGTGTCTACATGACATTTCTGGGCATCTTGAGAGTTACTTCTGAAGCCTGGAGTCTTTTCAGCCCAGCTCACCTTATTAAGACCAACAAGCCACGCACACACGTTATTCAGTGCCAAGGTCTGCCCATCAGTTCCTCTCTTTTTACCTGTTGTGCTTATGCCAGGCTTTTCAGGTGATGCTGAGAGTCTACCTGTATATCAAAAATTCGGCTTACTTATTCTGTGTTTAGTAATTTTCCACCCCCTTTCTGCAGATGGACAAATATATTCATTCTTGGCCAAACCACCGTCATTAGACTATAAGTATTGCCCCGAGGCTGAAGGGTATGTGTAGGAAACCTTGTCAGTAAATGTAGATAAACATTTGCCAGTAATCACAACACATTGATTTTCATATCTACATAATAATTCTGCAATATTGATTGGAATCCATGTATCATATGCAAGTTCCCCTAATCATCACATGTACCTACTGGTGTCTCTTTGAGCTGCTGCAAGGACAGGCAGCATCTGCAGTTGTTGCGAAATGTGCATTTATATAAGAATATAAATGTATCCACTCTAATTTTAGCTCTTGCCAGCAGGGGAAAATGGTTGCAGCTAAAATACAAAGTTTGAAATTTTTCTAAACAATTTATTCATACTTGTCGTACCACCAACCATACTCACACATGAATAAAACCCAAAGGATTTTCCTGTGAATTTGTTCAGCATATATTTGGAATTTCAAATATGTTCAATTACAGCTTAACCAATTTTCTACATTTCTTCTGATTGTTCTGTCCCTGCCCTTTAAATGATGAGACATCTCTCTGTTATGACTCCAATATAGACTATTTCCTTTCACTATTAATAATCCCATTGAGAAATATGAAGCAGCCTAGCAAAATTAGTTTAAGCTTGATTATTTTCCTAATTTCCCCAAACTCAGTATTTCCCTAGTTACTACATGGATAAATTATATTTACCACTGCTCTTGTCAATTCAAAAATATTTTCACATTCAGAAATATTTGCATACTATCTGATTTACTACACAGAAGCAAAATAAAGTGGCAGAAGAGAACAGAGTATCCTTAAAGACAGACAGAAAACTCCTTGCTTTTTCATTACTTCAGTTTATATTATATTTGAGTTTGGGTTTCTTTTTTGTTTTAACTGGTTGCCATGTGAACTGGCAATACGGCATACAGCCTTCTATACCTGTTAATGTCTTCCCTTTTTGAGAAAAGATGGGCAGTTTTTAATTTACCTCTCTTAGAAGAGATTTTGTTGCAGGCTAGACCTCATGCAAAAGAAGAATTCAAAGTATCATAAGCAATTCAGCAAAACAACTTCCACCAGGCAGATCTGGCAATACGCTTTATTTTTGGAACGAAACTGCTGACTTTATTATACCAAATACAAAATCATCACTAACAGGACTAACAGCAAGTGCTAACAGAATAACTATTGAATATTAGGATTTGGTTATCCACCTGAACTTCCAAAGAACTGAGCATTTATGAGTGAAAGACTTTTATAATAAGTATCCATCCTCTGCACAAGCCACATTATCTTGTACCTCAAGAATAAAGTAAAATGCATGGGGGTATAAAACGGTTTGTGATGGAGGCAGAGGAAGGAAAAAAAAGAAAACACTCCTTACAAGAAAACAACATTTGTATTTAATGCCAACAAAATAACAAGATTTCTAAATATGATTGGAAGGAACTCTTACATTCCAGCCATATGCTGAGATTAATCTTCTCTAGAAAAACTGCATTCAACACAAGTGTATCTGGAGAAGAGCACTTAGCTGGGTACAAGTCATAGACGCTTGTACTCGATTTGTAAAGGGAGGAAATGGAAGAACAAGAGGCAGAGGAAAAGCTATATTAGGAAGTCAAATTGCATGAGCCCTTTGACTGGTATTACAAACTGAAGAACATCTTCAATACTGAAAACCTGCCATTAATCTCTTATTTACATGGAAAGCACATGCTTCTTTTTATCTGGAAATACTTACAGTAATGACAGGAGCTGGGACTAGACAGATAAACACAATATGTCTGGTTATCAAGAAATTTAGATTTCTTATCTAAATTTGGGTTTGAAGCTGATATTTGCCTACTGCAAGCAGATAGTGCATCTGCTCAGTGAAACTTATGTTCCAATCATTTTAATGCTAATAGCAGGGGTGAAATAACATTTTCATGGGGCCCAATTTTTCAGGAAGCAGTCATTCCTAATGGGGAGGTAGTCCAGCTACTGAATCCTCTCTAAAATCACAAATTATAAACCCTGAAATTTTACAATGATGAAGTCCAACAAGGGGCTTGACACAAATCCATAAAACTCATTTAAAAGTTTTTAAGACCAAATTATTCTGAGAGAAACATTTGAGCTAAACAAACAGGCATTTTGTTATTCACCCGTTCCCAGAAAATTTCCAGGAAGGACTGCCTCTAGCTGCATTTTTAATTAGACTTGGTAAATACAGCATCTGTATGCATCTGCTTCTTTTTACGCATGTCTGGTCTGAAAGTGGGTGATTGGGAGTGGCCATGTTTATTTATCAGCTTTAGTTAATTTTTTAAGAGTCCTGAAAGCACATGTGACTTTTAACAAGAGATTGTGTGGTCCTTTGAACATCTGTGCTGTGTACTGAAAAACAGTACAGTTTCTTTCTTGCTTCACCAACTAAGTCAAAATCAGGGAAAATAGGAGGCCATGATACCACTCATGCAAGGAAGATGCAAAGCCACCTCCAGTTTTGTTTTCAGAGTATTCTGTCATGTAATTTATGGGCCTCATTATAGGCTAACATACCCAACACACACATCTACTTTGATCACAATACTAATTCTGGTGATTGGCTTGAAGTCCCCACATGGATACTCATGCCATCCAGTGTAGCACTTTTGAAAGCAAATGCAGAAGGAATGCAAATATAGCAAATCAAGGTTAATTCCATCATTCATTAAAAAAAACTACATTTTTTCTCACTCTGCTACGTGTCCATCTCACTCTCTCTCTTATTTACATAAAACTCCCACTGATTACACAGATGATGGTAATTAAACTAAATCATTCTATGGGAGTTCTGCCAAAGACCGATAAACCCAGGTCCTGCTGTACATGTGTCATATAATGGGGATATCAATTAAAGTGCCCGACATTGAGCACAGAGATTATCTTATTTGAACATACCCACATACTCTTACATTTCTGAATCATAAGGCCACAGTTTATCTACTGATCTACAAGCAGATTGTCTGCTGTAGGTTAACATTAATTAAGACTTCTAGAAAAAGGTCTACACATATCTTAAGTTTTTACTCATTTGCTCTTTTAATACAATTGAGTTGTACCTAAAACAAAGATGTGGGCAATGTCAACACCATGTTTGTCATTCCTTAAGAGCCGTCACCTCTCTGTTTCTAATTGACTAATAAAACATACTGATTCTTGAAATAATTTGAGTTTTACTCCTTATTCTGAGGACACAGTCTTCACAAACAATTGAATGCCACGAGGCTTGTGAAGGTGCAAACTGGGATTGACAGGAGAACTGAGGGACTGTTCACACCTCACACTCTGAATGCAAAAACATTCTGCCAGCTGCTCACGCCATTAAGGTAACATTGTGCCCCTGAAACAAGATGGTTTGTATTTTAATGGTGCCCTACTACTTGACTTCCTATCTCATATTTGCTGAATCAACACTATCGCAAAACAGCAAAGCCTGCCAGACATAGCGATGTTTCAACAGATGATGATTCATCGTGACAGGACACTGAAAGCCCCGTGGCATGTGCAGGAAAGCTTTAAATAGTGCTTAGTTGTTAATTTATTTTAATTAAAAAGGCAAATGCAAAAGAAAGAAGAAAACAATCTTCCTGTGTCACATCACTTTTATTTGCTCCAAACACCAGCACAGGATTGTTTTGGTTCCACTAACAAATTCTATTTTAAAAGAATGCCTTCTTCCCTACTTTCATATTTTCCTTTCTTTTCTGCATAGCAAATCTAAAGCACAAAGCTACTGGCTGCAAATACTACAGAGAATCACTAAATATAGGACAGCATGAAAATATGTTGAATACATTTGTCAGCACTGTATTAAAACAGACCTGCACAGCAGAAAGATTCCCACATTGCTAATAGATACTGGCTTTGTCACCTTTCCCAAGGTGAGAGCACCCACACAGGTATCATAATCAGTGACGTTTTTGCAAATTGGTTCAGGATATTTTATTTATTTTTTTTCCTCCATAAAATGCAAGCTGAAAATGTGCTAATGAAGGTTACAGAACTTTTTAGTATTATATTATTAGCAGAAATTCATTCTTTCATTTGAAAATACAGAGGTCTGAATCTCCCTTGTCGGAAGTATTGCCAGCACAGATGCAGAGCGCATCTCAGATTAATGGGAGCCATGACAAAGAGAATGAGTTACCCCCGTGCAGACTTTCCATCAAATATGCACAGCAGGTAAACAATTGCAAACTTTAGTATTTTCTCTGCACTGTGAAGTCATTGCAGATGACATTATGTTGTTATATAGCAAGGGATATCAAAGCAGTATGTCACATCAGCAGAAAATCCAGAAATAGCACAAGAAATATTTCTACAAACTATTTTCAGCCTTTCCCAGGAAAACTACTGTGAAACTGCATGGTAGAGCTAAAAAATTACAGCAGTTTGCAGGCTTACTAATCCATGATATAGAAATGGACCAATGATCCTTAATGAACAGCCTTTCAGCTTCACAACAGCTCTGCAGAACAGAAGAAGGGCTGCAGAATTCCCTATCGGAAAAAAAAAGGAGCTTTGCTAATGATATGACTCCATCATTGATTTTTTTCCTTCAAAGACAACTGTGCAATTCATGGTGCTACCTGAAAATCTCACATTCAGAGTAAAAGTGGCAGAAACCATCCCTTCCCCAGACTTTAAAATAAGCTAGTTACTTTTATTCCTTACAGGTAAGAGAAGCTCCGCTGTGCATGCCAACCTGTGATGAGAAGCGTTACCAACTACATTTTAACATCATGACTGCAAGTGAAGGCAACTCTTGGAATCCACATTTAATCTGCTCTGTGCTACCAATTGCTGCTTCTTCAAAGCCTCTTCAAGATGCTGGCAGGGTTAACTGGCTGCCTCCACACATTCTACCGCCTATGAACCAATGGGGAGCAATGCAGGGAAATTCTGCTACTGGTATTTTTCAAAACACTACAAAGAATATACTACAAAGTAGTTTGTACATCACCAGTGCCAAAAGTCTCAACCTTGCTCACTTCAGAAATGAGAAATTTCTCATCTTGATTTTGGTACAAATAATTTTGCTGTTGGGAATTTATAATGAAAGAGAACTCGGTGAAGGTGGGAGTAGAACAGTTTATCTTTTGAACAGCATCTCAAAAATAACCAAATGTATAAATAATAACAAATGCGGAGAATACAATTGTTTTGTTTTCTTAACTTTGGATATTTATTGGGTCCACATATTTAGCTGTGGACCACAGAAACAGCAATAAAGTCCAAATTCTCTGTCCTTGATGACTACATATTTGTACTGATTCTCCCCTGTTCCCAGCAAATTACTTGGGTCAAGTGCAAGATACTCTTAATAGCATTTGTTATCATACAGGTTTCTGGCAGACAGCAGTCTCTTAGGTTTCCACTGGCATTTCTTATCATTAAATGGCCATGTAAGTCTCCTGGTTTTAGCAGATATCTTGCCTACTGCTCTTTTCCTCTCACATTTAAGTCAATAATCCTCCAGTCAAATTAGTCATACTTAAAAAGCTTACACCTAACTGCTAATAAGTAAAGGAGAAAATGCAATGTTACATGAAATATCTTACACAAAAGACATAGATAGGTTCTCTACACCCATACTATAAAGGACACAAAGTAACGAGATTAAATTTGAGCAAGAAAGATTCATGTTAGAAAAAGGAAAAGCAGCAACAGAACCAGGGCAGCTAAAACACTCAAGCAGAGTGTTTGGGGATGTGACAGGCTGTGTCACGCCTGTCATTGGAGGTATCTAAGACTGTAAATAAAAATCTACCTTGAAATATTGTAAGTCTTGTCAATATTTCTGTGTGTGAGATGGACTAAGTAACTTCTGGTAGTCCTTTCTGTCCCAATCATTCTAGAACGTGCAGGAGACACAGAAAATAGAAAGTTAAAAAAATTGGACTAAAAAAGTTTATGCGACCCTCTAAATCAGTATCTCATCCCTTGAGCCTACTTCATTCTTTCAACACCTATTAACAGATAGTGAACCCCTGGGGAACTGATACTTCTGGAGTAGAGAGTGGGAGAAGGAAGGGGAGAGAAAAAACATTAGATATAACTGACACTACAACTAATAAGAAATTCACCTTTTACTCTTCTTTCCCGGATGGGATTTAGAAACTCACAAAAATGATATGGTTGAGGTGAAAAGAAGAAAGTGTACAGAAAGTCTCATCAGAAATGCTACATAACACAACATTCCTTAATATTACTGTCATTCATAATAGCAAGGTCTCATTAAAATATTAATGAAAAAGAAACTGACTTACACCAAAGTGACTTAGATATATCTCTTCCACCCGCAGCTTCACTTTCTCTAGTGATGATCATCATACCATTAGTTACACGTTTTGATGTCAGAAACATTTGAAATGTAGTAANAAGAAGGCATTCAATAACTCCGCCTTCTCCGCATCCTCCGTCACCATGGCTCCTGTGTCGGTCAACAGTGGTCCCACAGCTTCTCTGGTCTTCCTTTTTCCTCCAATGTACTTGAAGAAGCCCTTCCTGTTGAGCTTGAAGTAAGTAAGTAGTAAGATAAGAAGAACCTTGAAAGCATATACCTATGCAGGAGGAGGCAAGTAACCTGAAGAAATCCGAATCTATGTTCCAGGGAGCCAGAAGCGCCACGACACCATGGCAGCAGCCACACAGCCTGCTCTGCTCCAGCGGAGGGGATCACCATCTACAGTCATCCCTGTGGGCATCCCTGGCATGCACACTGCCTTTTTGGATCTGCCAGTGCAGCTGTTTCTGCAGTGGCACAATAATAATAACCCAACCCATAATAATAACTCAATAATAATAACCAAACCCATTACTTGCAGTAGCCCAGTGTTCACTGAGTTCACTACAATCAGGACACAATACCTGAGCTTGTTACATGAGAGGATGAAGGGGAAGAGTGACCCAAGTAGCTGGGTTTACAACCCTCCTAGCTGGCCTAGCAACAGTAGAAAGAGGAGGTGTGTTCACCAAGGAGCAGAGAAAGCTGATTGTGCCCTTTTTTCCCCCTAGTGGAATGGAATTTGGTGTGACACTTCGATATTTAACAGCACTCCTGTCTTGTGACACTTTTCTCTGTGTAGATATGTCCATCCACAAAGCAACTGTAATCCTCTCCAACACCCCTTTTCCTTTATTTTTATTTTGAAATACTTTACTGAGAATTTTTTGGTAAAGAATAATTTCTTCCAGTCACTCCTAAACTCTGTCATTTAAAAAATTGTCATTATTGAATTCTAGCTGTATTTTCATTCATAAGGTTAAAGAGTTTTTAAAAAGGCAGATAATTTTTGTGCATAAAGAAGATTCATGGACAAATTGCCTGCTTTATGGAGACAAGGAAGCTAACAAAAGTTCTCTGATGACAGCTACAAAAGAAGCAAGATTTCCATTCTTCAAAGCTGCATAGAAAAGATCACTAGAAAACTCTGGTATTCAATAATGTAGGCCGCTATAATTAAATGTTAGCTATTCTATTAGAGAAATGATCAGATTAAAGATGAGTTGATCAAAGATTTAAATTTAATTTGGCTACTTTAAATACTCTAATAAAGATCTTCTGTGGATTCTCAAAACAGTAGCACTTCAATTAAGAGCGTTTCAGGGAATGCCTCATCACATTGTGAACTACAGCATGTTCTTCTGTACTTAGCACAAAATTCTGCCTTTTTGGGGAAAAAAAGAAAAGCACATAAGATTTTCTGCTGATCTCTGCAGGTTAAAAGGGTAATAAAAGTTCTGCTATACCCTATCCTTTGAATTTTCTCAGCCTAATTGCTCACTACACCCACAGACTCACGTTTCTAGAAAATAATAATTTAATAGACTTTAACCATACCTTTTCAACTGCATTTTTTATTCATTTTCATGTATAATTTAGTTCTCAGCAGAGGATCAAACCTGTATCAACAATACAAGTTTCACCCCATTTCCCACAACATGTAGTATATGATGCATATGTCTATCAGGACAATGAGGAAATTCCCTTTTTATGTCAGCTAAAAAGGGAAGTCCTTGGACGTCATAATTAGCTTGCTCTATCTTTCCTTGTAAAACAGTAAACTAAAATGCAATAACTTTCCTGACTTGTTTTAGTATAATAACAGCACAATAGGCCACATCGAAGACACTTACGAAAGAACAAAGATAGCAACAGCATAAAAATTTTAGTTCATAAGAGCTAGGTGTGTATAGCTCAACTAATTGATAGGAATGAAACTCGACAGTGAGTGAGCAGAATGAGCAATTAGTCTATCTACCAGCATTTCAAGTACCACATAGACTTTTATAGCTCAACCGAGCAATTAACGTAACTGAAAAATAATTTTCTATTACATCTATGACATATTTCACCAAATGCTGGGCAATTTGTTTACTCATGTCTTCAAGCCAATAAAACATGTAAATCTGCCCATCAGATGTCCTTCTACTTCAGTCTTGATTTCTTCACTCTGTTGTACTCCTTTGAAATGATGCAGACTAAATGCTCATTTGTTTCTGAGTCTCAAAGACTATCCAGTCTAACTTGTAGGATGTAACAAAGTAGATGTCTACACTGGGACCCTTGTCATTCTTATCTCTTCATTGTCCATATAAATATGACAGACTTTGTCCATAGGCATCTCAACCCACACAAAATCTCAAAAATTCTCTCTCTCTCTCTCACACATAGATAGGTAAGGATACCTAAAATGAAGGGGGAAGAATATGGGCCTTAGTTGCAACTGTAATCAGTATGTATTAAATGCTTCTACTTACCAGCTACATGAAAATGAATTTGAGCACTGAAAGATACCAGAATCTGAACCCAATCCAAAGTAAAAGCTTGAATCTGAATCCTAGACAGGATTCTGCATCTGAATCAGTCTTTAGAACAGGACCACGTCTAAGCCTCAATTGACTCTGAATTTTCAATTTGGGTTCTGAGTGATTTTCTTTTAAAAAAAACAAAAGAAAAGAAAAAAAATGTATTTTCCAAATGTGAGGGTTGAGGTTAATTACTATGAATTCCCCAGTGTCCTTAAACATGATCACAATGGCTGTGGTTATTTCAGCAGTCTAGAATTACAGAGGGAGGAACCGTAGGCATTATGTTGAACTGGCCAACACATAATTCTAGCACTAGTAGAATAAGCTGAATGTCAGGAATGACTGCATGAAAAGGATGTCATGAAGGATGAAATACTTTCATAAGAATAATCACGCAAGCAGCAAGACTTAGCAACTGTATGTTAGACACACAAAGGCACCTCTTCTGGTAGACAAATATCTAATATTTCTGTGGCACCAGTTTTACTTCGTCTACGGTTATGTACATGCAATTATTTACTCTGATGTATATGTGACAAGAAAGGTGGAAAATGCAGCATGTTTATATTTAAAGCTGCACATGCAGGTATGAAGGCCAACTTTGACAATTGTCATGCTTGCAATATTGCTTCCTCCTAATCTTCCTTATCACCCAAACATGAGGAGGAGAAAAATGATAATAGGCAATGTCCGATAACATGGATGATTTTTAAAACTCTTAATTCCTTCATTTTTTTTCCTGATCAGTAAGATAAGAATTCTAAAAGTTAACAATGCTTCTTCAGTTCATGAAAGGATACTACTTCAATTTGCAAGGGTCAGAATATTTAATATCAATAATGCAGGAGACAATTCTCAAAACAGGCCCATAAATCCACATAAAAGAGATTAAGTGGTATCTTGAGAAGTAAAGCACATGCAAGATGACAAAATGGTAAAAATTAAAGTGTTACTACACAGCTTTTGACATTGCATACTATGTACAAAATGTTCTTCCCCTCTTGATCATTACATCTCAGTCTTCCTTTCATGAATGGTTATTGAATATGTTATGATTTGGAAATTTTTTTTTAATTATATATCCTTGAGTAACACTCTGAAACTTTGTTTATGAACCCATTAAAAAGACTTCTTTACAACAAAAAGATCTGCGATATCTAGGTATGCCTCTTAAAACCTGAAAAAAAATGCTGAGGAAAAATATACTTAAAGTAGAATAATTTTATAGTTTTCTGAAGAAGAAGAAGATATCAGAAGCACAAGTAGCATAAAGAAGAACAGAGGCCTCTGAAATTCTAAAAGAAGATTCAGCCAGGTTTAGCAGGGAAACTGTGCTGTTCCTCCAACTTCTGCAAACATTGGCAAGCAGCTCTAGCAGAAGCTAGGTGGTTTCCTTTGCAAACATGCACTTTACAGCTAAGAGTCTTCCATTTTTAGTAATTTCTAATCCTCACAAGATATATGCCTAATGTTGGGGTTTTTTTTAATCTACTGCTTATCATTTACTTTTGTTGTATTTTGGGGTTTTTTAACTTCAAAACAGACCTACATTTCAATACTATCAAATAAAAAAAATCCATTGCCATTTTGTCTTTAAAATGCTTTTACAACTTCTGTCTTCCCTCTGTCCTCCTGTTTTCACTTGCTTTTTTTCCAGACAACTGTTCTAAGTGTGAGCTCTGGGCATGTGAAGAGACATCCCCTCTTCCTACCTCACGAGGCAGAGCCTTGAGTGGATGTATCAAGAAGTTTGCCATATAACAGGGTTACAAGAAAAGATTGTAAGTCTCACAGACTCAAAAAGGTCAGGATCATTGGAATTTAATCTATGATAATTAAATTTTTATAGAGAGGAAATTCAAAGCAATCAGCTAAAGCTGTACAGAAAGAAAGAGTTTTTAAATAACTCTTCCCCCATGAAGAGGTCTTTGATGACGGGTTTGACTTCAGCCTACTCAGCTGCATAGAAAGGGACAGGGAATCCATTCAGGAACCCCACCGGCACCTCAGCAACCTCTACCCTGCCCACCAGGGCTGGTCTTCCTCCTGCCTCCTGGCAGCATCTGGATCATGCTCTCCCTCACTGCTCAGGAGCGGGCACTAACAGTCAGTTGTGACATCCAGTGAAAGCTGTGGAACATAAATATTTCCTTATATCTTGCTTTGGATGTCCAAATACTTTTTCTTTCATGAAATTTTACTTTGTGATTATGTAAATACATGAAAGCAAGATTTTAGTACCTGAAACACGTCACCTATTTATCACTTCCTAACATGTAGTAACAGTAAAAGCAATCCTTTCTACCTACCTATTGACAACCATGTCTATTATTGTTGATTCACCAATTTGTGTCAATTTGCTTGCGAAAAATTGCTATTGCTAATCAACAAAATTATTAATCACAAATTTGGAAGCTTCTCTGTAATTTCTTTATAAAGTTCTGTGGATGCATTAAACCCAATAAAGTAACTGAAACATTTTCTGAGAAATTCAGAATTCATTATATAGGATGATTTTTAATTTTTTTTCTGTGCTCAGTGGTAAAATGAATAAACCAAATTTCAAGATTCCTGCTTAGCAGGAATATCCTGTCACCCAGCCAGTGACCTGTTGCAACATCTATTATTAGATGCACTATTTAATTAGGATACACACTCAGGAGATCTGCTTAATCGGGATGTCTCCCAGTGAACACATTTGAGTCCAGCAACACTCATTGGCAATGACTTTCATAATGGGGACAGTAACTTTCCTTAATTGGGATGCCTTAGGGTGAGTTAGCGTGTTAACCTGAGTCTTGTAGTACTTCTGTCTTCTCTGACAACAGCTTTCAGATTTTCTCGAGTTATGACAGAAAACACATGAAATATGTACCCACTGCCTCCCCCTAGTTCCAACTGTGCAGTAATATCAGAAATAACAGAGCTAAGGAGTGTGGGTTTGAACCCCCTCCAAAACAAGTTAAAAAGTGAATTTACAGTGAATGTTATAAATTCCAAAGAATAACATCAGGGGAAAAAAATGACATTCAAATTTAATAACTCAGCTTCATGGAAAAGTTTTCATATAGACCTTAAAATTAAATTTCTGTGAGGGAAAAAAATTCTCCCTTCTTGCATTGTGAAGGATTCTGTCAAGCACAGCATGTGTTGTTTCATTTGTACTATAATTTGAGGTACCTACTACAGGCTTGTGGGACCACCAACAAGATTATCTTAACAGGGGATAACACCGAAGCATCTTAAATAAATAAAATCAGTGAAACATCCTCTTTGAATATGCTTCTGCACAAGGAGAGACAAAAAGGTGTAGGAAAAAGATTATCCAAATTGGTCAGTTTTATAAGGGGAAAAAACATGCACACACCATTTGCAGGGCACAAATGGCAAGCAGATGCCCAGCTCTCCAACTCTTTTAAAGTCCCAGTAGAGACGCGATCAATGTCTGCATACAAACTAAACTTTAATAGGCATTTTGGGCACAACACTTCAATAAACTGCTTGTGCCTGGCTGAACCTTTTGTCTGGTAATAACAATGTAAAAAGTGTTATAAAAGGACCGATGTGAACAGTAGTTCATCTTATAGGGTTTCTTCACGTGAAAATTGGGCTAATTGAGGCTCCGTGGTAAGAGCTGATATTAGAATTTCCAGCTCCCACCACAGAGGCCCTATCCTACATGTCATTGATCACTTACCAAAGAATATAAAGGTACTGAGAAATTGCTAAACACCCTAGAAATCTGGCCCACCTTTGAAAAAAGGCTACTTCTTTTATAGTAAAAGTCATGCAGTTAATGATATCCTTGAATTTGTAGTTCTTAAAGAATTTGCAGTTTGGGAAACATTACTGTAAAATAACAAGATCATTTGAATAGGATTCCTTCCTTGCCTTTAAAGGTTTGCTGTGGATATTTCATATCTTTGCTTTTGACTAGATTAATTGTTTCTTATCTATTATTTATAAACTCTGTAACAGCAGAGTTACTTGATCATTGTTACAAAGATGAGGCTAAAAGGTTGTCATTTGACAATTTACTTTATTAGCTCTCAAACGTAGTGTAATTCAAACCAGAAAATATGAACTCAGAGCCCTTTTACTTTTCTTATCCAGAGACAATTTTCTTGTGAAGTTTGAAATATTAATTTGAAATTAGTAGTGACCTTTCTTTCAAGTTTCGCCTCTGCTGCTCATAGTTGTGTCATTACTCAAAACCTTTCAACACCTGGAAATGCACATTCTTTGGATTTCTAGAAGGATTCCTGTTCTGATGGTATTTTAGTTTATTCACTTGCCTTAAATAAATTTTGTCAGTTCAAACTGTGTACTCTCAACAGCTTTATATTTGAACAAAACCAACCTAGGTCTTGCATTGTGTATATTTTACTAAAAATAAGTAAAATATGTATTTAATGTTGGCAACCCAATGCAGCAGGTCTCCAACTATCAGGGCATTCACACTAATTGTGATCATACAGGGGGCGCTTCTCAGTCCCTCTGTAGTTTTATTGACCCTTCTTGCCTCTGGAATGAAATCTTTAGTTCACACTAGAAAATTATGAAACTCTAAGCCAATACTGTGTATTTGCATTTAACTACAACTGTTTCTATGATCTAAGTCTTTACTGTTCTCTCTAAATTAAACAATCTAAATCCCTTTAATCCATCTTCATTTGGAAGCCTGGCCTAACCTTTCACAATCCTATTCAACCTTCTTTGGCCATCTCAAGTTCAATACCACTATTTTGAAATAATTCTGCTTAGCTCTTTCTTACTGTAAGGTGTAAGTGCAGTTTTATTCAGTTTAGTGTTGAGTGAACTTGGTTTGGTTCGGACAGAAATATTCAAGAACTGGCTGGTGCGCTAGCCAACAGCCTCATCATTTGCTCCGTGACTTGCTGCCTTCGAGCTTCATATTTTTAAAATGTTTAAGTTCTACCAGAAACCTGCACTGGCAGGAGGTAGCATACTTTGCTGTACATCAGGCACAGGTTTATGTCCACCATTTTAGGCTGCATCTATAAGCCATAATTTCTCACAGGAGGTCAGAGTTTAGAGCTGGTTGAGAAAAACTACTCTGTATCCACATGTTAGAGAATACGAAGGCAAGCAGCTGTGTTATGTGCCTTGATTAAACTGCCTCTTTATTCGTCACCAATTCTGTAAGCCTCAGTTGAAGAAACATTACCAACAGACAACTTTTAAAAACAAAAAAGAAACAAAATCTGCAGTCTTTTTGTGCACATATTCAAGTGCCATCTCCAAGAAGAAAATCTATTGAAATAATTTGAGCTACAAATATGCTGCTCGTTGACAATCCAAGATAACCAAGAGCTTATTGATCTCTTTCCTCCTCCTTCTCCTCCGCTAAGAGAAAGAAAGAATGATAAAGAGCTGCTGTTGAGACAAAATGCACCATACTTAACAGTAAATACAATGCATAAAACCAAAAAATCTAGGATTAGCTGAGTTACTGTCAGTACAGTATTATTTAATGACTTTTTTTTTCAGCCCTACCTTTGCCTCCTGAATTCTACAACAGATGGAAAGAAAGCAAAGGTAATATCAAATATGTACATCCTGGGAATGCAAAGCTGCATAAAATCCTGTGTGATTGTACAAGCGTATCCACACAAGCAGATGCCGTGACTTGCTTACTTGAGATCTGAGATGGCTGGAAATAAGCCAGCTCCAGTCCAAAACCTACGGAATCATGTTAACTGGTTTATTATTTTATGATTAGCACTATGCTAACACATGCTGATGGCTTGCACCCACCTGTCTGAGAGCACAGATGGAACAGGAGCACAACTGTCTGAAGCTGTACATGTAAACACAGCTTGCATGTCACTGCAGATCTCCATTTGAGGAGCTAGGACAGGAACTCCATGGGATATACACAATGAATCTGATTCTCCATTCACTAACATTCATATAGGAAGCAATGTCAAGAAAGATAACAAATTGCACCCATGATCATAGATATTAAGTGCAATGAGAACCTGGCTTAGCAGCATCTTCAAAGTATATCCATTATCCCCACTGTTCTAGTGTTCAGCTGTTTTCCAGCTTCTGGTGTTTTTTCCTTCCATTCTAGTATGGCCAGGATGGATGACACAATTTGTGGCCAAATGCTGTACTTCATGCCTGGACAGTTAATATCTGGCAGCATATTAAAACAGCACTTCATGGTTCCAACTTTCCTGAATATAAATTATATCACAGAAAGCAATTATATTACTTATGTCTTCTCAAGTCACATTGATATCAAAGAATCATAGAATGGTTTGAGTTGGAAGGGACCTTGTAGATCATCTAGTTCCCACCCCCCTGCTATGGGCAGGGACATCTCCCACTAGAACAGGTTGCTCAAAGCCCCATCCAGCCTGGCCTTGAACACTTCCAGGGATGGGGCATCCATAACTTCTCTGGGCAACCTGTTCGCATCACCCTCACAGTAAAGAATTTCTTCTTACTATCTAATCTAAATCTACCCTCTTTCAGTTTAACACCGTTAGCCGTTAGTTACACTCCCTGAAGAAGTGTCCCTCCCTATCTTTCCTGTAGGCCCCCATTAAGTACTGGCAGGCTGCTATAAGGTCTCCCCGGAGCCTTCCCTTCTCCAGGCTGAATAGCCCCAACTCTCTCAGCCTGTCCTCATAGGAGAGGTGCTCCAGCCCTCTGATCGTCTTCGTGGCCCTCCTCTGGACTTGCTCCAACAGATCCATGTCCTTCTTGTGCTGGGGACTCCAAAGCCTGATGAAGTACTCCAACTGGGGTCTCATGAGAGCAGAGTAGAGGAGCAGAATCACCTTCCTCAACCTTCTGGCCACACTTCTTTCGACAAAGCCCAGAATGTGGTTGGCTTTCTGGGCTGCAACCACACATTGCTGGCTCATGTTGAGCTTCTCATCAACCAACACCCCCAAGTCCTTCTCCTCAGGGCTGCTCTCAGTCCATTCTCCCTATTTGCGCTTTTGCAGAAGTTCCCCATGTTGTGGCCCTATCCAACAAGGTACTGAGGATGTTCTGGACGAAAACGGCATCCTGAGCTCTTGCTGGTAACTGGGGAGTGGGTTGCAGTTAGTCATCATATTCTAGGAAGAAATCAGCATCTTGGGACATCAAGTAACTAGTTCATTGTCCTCCCTAACTGACTGTTTACTTCCATAGACATTTGATCAATAAAGCCCACACAAGTAACAGAATTAATAAGATGGGATACTTTTGATAACGTTCAGTGTCTAGCTGGGTGAAACTACAAGCGAACTGGTGGAGTTTTAAAATCTTATTTTTGCCTCTGTGATGTTTCCCACATGACTCAGGTTTTGTGAATGACTGCACATATGGAATTCTATCACACTGAAAAAGTCAAATAAATTCTCCTTATTGTTTATTCTTAGCTGTGCATCGTATCAGTTGAAATATGCCTCTTCTCAGGACTTCTTGTAGGTTCTTCCATGGATTTCCTAATTCCTGTTAAATTTTATACATCAGAAAGAAAAAGGAAAAACCATCTATTTGATCATCTAATGCATTTTATTCCCACTATGTGTTCTTTTTAACATACCTCCTATTGTTTTACATCCTCTAGCCATAATGGCAGGACCTAATCTTCATTCTGGCATCTCAAGTGGAATTTATTTTTACACCTAAACCAGGAAGAATGGAGAAAACATTTATTCCCTTCTTACCTCTGCAGGCACTTCAATCCTGCCATTGTTAGTGCTTCCTGAAGCCCAGCTTCTGCTTATGCCTAGGGCTGTCTCATCCTCATTAGGCTTAAACAGGTCAGCATCTATGTCAAACAAAAACCCTATTAAAATCAAACTTGGGTTCTGATTCCCATTAAAGCCCTTCAAGGAGTTTGAACCATAACTCTAACAGAACAGGGCTTTCTACAAATTACGGTTACAGCTATCGCTTTCAAAGGTGACATGGTTCAGTGAATAGCCTACCACTTTTTCCTATCAAATAGGCAACAAGTGAGACACTGATATTCCATGGCTCCTTCAACCTGCATCTCCTATCAGGCAGACAAAGGACAGCCTTCCAACCACCAGCCTGTGAAATGAAGAGTGCCCATCCCTGATAACATGTTAAGAGCAACAATTGTACTCCGGTCTTGCTGAAAACACTGAAAAATTCAGTGGTGAGAACAAAAAGAAACGAGATCTAACAGAAATGTTCAAAAACTGCTGCTTTACCACTTGTGAAGAAAAACAAAAACTTCAGCAGTGAAGAGAGACAATTTTTTTTTTTTGTTTCTGCAGAAAGAAGCCAGACATACTTTTCTTTTGTTAGGTGTATAATGACCCCAGTTTAAGAGATTATAGAAGAGCTCTGGAAGTGATGATCCACTTGTTACAACAGAGGTCTGCTTGTATTCAGTGAAGGAGGATTCAGTAAAGAAGCCCTGAATGTGTGTGCTTTATTTAGACAGCCTACATGATCTGGACATTTTTCTTTCGTGTCTGATCACTCTCCTCTTTCAGCAGCCAGTGTTGGATGATTTCTAAAATGGAAAGGTTTATTTTAGTTTTTTCATTCAATTCCTATTCTGAGCTGAAATTCATTGATTTTAAAGAAAATCTAGAACTTATTACTAGTGCTTGGTATTATCTCCTGCACAGTATACCTTACAACACCTAGAAGTTTCTAATTCAAACCCATAGCTTTACGTTAAACTGCTGAATTCTATTTTCTTTTGTTTTCTGCTTAGTTTCTGAATTCCCAGGTGTCAAGATCATATTTTCGTTCAACAGCTACCGCATCACTTGTGCTCTAAAGCATTCAGCTAGAAAAATCTCCAGACTTGGCTGACAGTATTCAGCAGTGGAACTATCTTAAATCATTTGCTGAACTGTTCTTATCTTAGACAATGTTACCGGCAAACAAAATTTTTCTCCCCGGTATTGTTCAGCATCAGTTTTAGCTATTGAATATTGTAATATCTTTTGTTCTACAAAGGATATCTTCTCTTCCTGAGAACAGGCACACAGATTAGTTCAAATAACCTTCTCTTCAGTAAGCTCATTGGGTCTCCCATCATAGGATATATCTTCCATCTCTCAAACTTTTTATTTCTCTGAACCATTTCTTTTAATTGCAGGACTCAAAACTGAATACACTTTTAGTATTACTCTCACTAACACATAGAGGTAATATGAGATGTGCTTCTAACTCTCTTGAGGGACAAGATGCCTTGCAGAGGGATCTAGATAGATTGGAGCACTGGGCTATGACTAATGGGATGAAATTTAACAAGTCAAAATGCCGGATTCTGCACCTAATGCCGGGCACAAGTATAAATTGGGAGAGGATTGGCTGGAGGGATCTGTGGGTGCTGGCCAACAGCAGGCTCAATATGAGTCATCAGCGTGCCCTGGTAGCCAGAGGTCAAACTGCATCCTGATGTGCATTGAATACAGCATAACCAGCTGGTCAAAAAGAGGTGATTACCCCACTGTGTTCGGCTCTGGTGTGGCCTCACTTTGAATACTGTGTGCAGTTCTGGGCCCCACAATTTAAGAAGGAAGGTCCTTGAATAACTCCACAGGAGGGCAACATACCTGGTGAAAGGGCCGGAAGGCATGTCCTTAGGAGCGGCTAAGGACTTAGGGTTTATCTAGTTTGGAGAAAAGGAGGCTGAGGGGTGAGCTCATTGCTCTCTATAGCTTCCTGAGGACAGAAAGTGGAGAGGGAGATGCTTCTCCCTGGTGCCCAGGGATAAAACGCATGGGAAAGGTTCTCAGCTGCACTAGGGTTGGTTTAGACTGGACATTAGGAAGTGTTTCTTCACCAATCAGGTAGTCAAACACTGGACCAGGCTTCCTAGAGAGGTGGTCAATGCACTAAGTCTGTCAGTGTTTGAGAGGTGTTAGAACAATGCCCTTAACAACATGCTTTGACTTTTGGTCAGCCCTGACTTGGTCAGGCAGTTGGACTAGATGATCATTGTAGGTTTCTTCACACTGAAATATTCTATTCTATTCTATTCTATTCTATTCTATTCTATTCTATTCTATTCTATTCTATTCTATTCTATTCTATTCTATTCTATTCTATTCTATTCTATTCTATTCTATTCTATTCTATTCTATTCTATTCTATTCTATTCTATTCTATTCTATTCTATTCTATTCTATTCTATTCTATTCTATTCTATTCTATTCTATTCTATTCTATTCTATTCTATTCTATTCTATTCTATTCTATTCTATTCTATTCTATTCTATTCTATTCTATTCTATTCTATTCTATTCTATTCTATTCTATTCTATTCTATTCTATTCTATTCTATTCTATTCTATTCTATTCTATTCTATTCTATTCTATTCTATTCTATTCTATTCTATTCTATTCTATTCTATTCTATTCTATTCTATTCTATTCTATTCTATTCTATTCTATTCTATTCTATTCTATTCTATTCTATTCTATTCTATTCTATTCTATTCTATTCTATTCTATTCTATTCTATTCTATTCTATTCTATTCTATTCTATTCTATTCTATTCTATTCTATTCTATTCTATTCTATTCTATTCTATTCTATTCTATTCTATTCTATTCTATTCTATTCTATTCTATTCTATTCTATTCTATTCTTTTTGCTGTTCTAATTAATACTTCATTTATATACTTAACGATGTCTTTAGCCCACCAAGCCAAAACACCTTATTGAACACTTTTCATGTATTGCCCTGCATTTAAAGCTACATGAAGTGGTTTGAGTGCACCCATCTTTTCTGTGTGACTAATACTGTTTATAAGTATGACTTCTCCTGGACATTCCAGCATTAATTCTGTTTTACCACTTCATTATCCTTTCCATTGCCTATAACAAACCCTTACTTCCTAACCAACAAGCCATGCCACCCCAGTCTCAAATCTTTACTTTTGTACATGAGAAATACATCTCTTCTCTGTTTCTGGCCATATGATGCATGTGGCATTTTAACAAGTTTCCACCAGATTGTTCACTGAATGAGTTAAACATATTATAGTCTGTCCAGTTATACACTGTAGATCTTCCATGTCTGAGTTTACAAAAAAAATATAAGGCTTATATCAAGGAGGCTAGACTCTCCATACTGAATCACCTTCCAGAAGACACCAAATCTTTCACAGGTTTCAGAGGCCACGGGACCAGATTAGCCTTTCACCCTGGCTAAGTAACGTGATGAAGGTTAGACCACAGGATTCTCTTTTCCTTATCCTACTTCAGTGTGCAGTCATAATATGATAAAACATCTGTAGGGGAATATCACAGTTCTGTGGCATAGTCTTCAGTCTTGTTTCTGCAGAGCTAGCTGAGAAAGGACTTAGGATTCATCTGTGAGAGACTCATATTGAGACACAGAAAACAACAAGAAGCATATAAACAACTAGAACCCTAAATTACCACCAAACCCTTACCTATTTTTGCACAGTTTATAAACCAGAGATGTTTTCTCAGTACTTTGTCTGACATGAAAAACTTTTTAAATTCATCATGTTGGAATTAAAACTCAAAGTTCAAATCCTGGTTAGTATTTTTGAAGAATGGTCTTGCAGTATCTACGTATTCACAATATTTACAAGTGCCTGTACCATGTGTATGTACTTATATGCACAAACACAGAGAGGAAAAAAAAAAACCAACCTGTGGAATTTCACAATAAAGCTTAAGCAAACACAGCTGGGGGTCTGAGTTCCCATCCTATCAATCTTTTCTATCCAAATTATTAACCTGATCAAAATAACGTCAGCACTGCAGAAAACAGCTTTGATCATTTCATCAAGTGAAAACTGTTAAATTAGATTTAGGAAGAGAGATCACACAATCATGTTGCCTGACAAGTTCTCCCCATTCCAGATTCCTGTTTTAACTCATTAATACTGTTCAACTCCTTCTGCAGAACCACAAGTGTCGCTTAAGTGCTGTTTAAGAGCCACAAGTATGCATATACAGGAGACAATTGTACTTGTATAGGTGCTACAAACATGCCTGATTATTTGGAGGAGGACTGAAAGAGAGGTTGAAACTTCCAAAAACAATTGCTCAACTGCTTCCTAGCCTTGCTCATTACAGCGATTCTGTATATAGCAGGGGTGTATAGCATCTTACAGTTCTTGAAGCTGAGAAGATACTATCGGGAGTTGATGACACTGACTGATCCGCCAGCACCTTAACTAATTGTATATTGCATTGCAGATCTCTAAAGTCTAGTCTAGTTACATAAAGTACTATGAAAACACTGTAAATGAAAGTAAATAAAAGACATCATAAATAATACTCATCCTTTGATATTATACAGACTGATAAATGCTGATTATATAAAAAGCTCATCTTGCACATTACAAAACATAAAAACATAATAAAACGGGCACATTTCCACTTGTCATGTACATGAAAACATGTTTTTATACAGTAACAGTCCATTTTGGTACAATACACATTGCATTTTTACATTTCAGTTGTGCACCTTGTCACAACTTATCACACATCTTGATGCTTTTGCTGCTGTTTTTAAATCAATTTAAATATTTCTTCCTTGCATTAATAGCATTTCATGATGCAAAATCTGTAAAAACATTTCCATTTTCTTCACCTTTTATACCCCTTCCTCAATCCTTATATATGGAAACATTTATTGGGCTGGAGGAATATTGTTCTGTTAAAGATATTGAGCAGATATCACTCCTTTCGTCTAAAGTGCACAATTCAGATTGCTGTTTAGTCCAAATAATTTCTATTATAATCATTTTGCCTCGAGATTTCAAAGAAAACAAGTTTATATGCTGCCAATGTCCATTTACTATCTTTACTTTAGGCACTCAAAAAAACAAAAAATTCAACCTTAATTCCGTCTAAAGAAAAGAGGACCAAACAAGCATTCAACAGTACACTTATACACAGAGAATTTAAGTGTTCATAAGATGCATACAGAGAGAGAAAGAGAGAGGGAACTATTTGTTTCTCAGAGGCTCATTCCTTTCTCGGAACACATTTTTCCTCTTTGACCTCCAGCTTTTTTTTGGAGGGCTTTTCTGTAATACTGATGTTCATAAATTGACAATCTTACCTGGCACGTTGGGTGGAGGGAAAGAGGAAAAGGAAAGAGGTATCTAAATATGACAAATATGATGCATAACAATAACTCCACATGGCTGTTTCTCAAACAAGTATGTCATCTGGTCTCCATGCACATAAAATCTTTTTCTTGATTCCTGTCTGTATCATTAAAGTCCTGGTAACACTGTTAGGAACTCCTCACCTCCAACACACTAGGCTATTACAGGTATACTAACACCATTATGGTGGCCACTTCCAGTCATCCAGAAATGCTTGTTGAAGAATCAGTGAACAATATTCCAGATTCATCACAGGTGAAATGGCAAGGGCAACTGTAGATGAGGTGGCACGCTTCATCTTTTCTGCCACTTAGAGCAGAATCCAAACTATCTTACATCATCTTAGTTTGAAATATAGACATTTTAGGCATTTAAGAGCCTGAAGAACAAACCAAGAAAACTAGTTGTCCTGAACTTACATGAAGTCCTATAAGTGTATAGACACACTCTAGAGAGGTCAAAACTCCTTCCATATCTACAATTATATGTTTGTGCATGCTCAGCAGTGGGAGATTACTGCCTCAGGCCTACTTAAGGATCCCCTGGTCAGTTTAAAGCAGTAGTAAGTCCACCTTCGAAGTCTGCTTTGTCTGGCGTGCTCTGAACTGATCATTACAACATCAAGTGAAACATAAAACAATATTTCTTCCATGTGACAGTTGAGCGGCTAATACACAGGCTGGTACTCTAAGAAGGTAGGACATCTCGAAAGCTGTCCTTGCAGTCATCAAGATCCTCCTTGATTCCTAGATATCCAAGCTAATCTCCTTTGATTCTATATTCCACTTTTCACCTTTCTTACTTTTTGTATTCTTATATGATTTTGCTGAATTTCTATCAGAAAAAGAGACAATTTCTGCTCTTTAGAGGTGGGGTTTTTTTGCATCTTCTTTAAGAATAGAAATTAAGAAAGAAAACAATATGAAGAAATTGAAAATATTTTATTTAAATGCTTCACATAGAATGTAGTCACCCAAACGTGGACATTCAGAGCTGTTTTAGGTCCTAGAAGTGCCTAGTCTCCTGTGGGCCCAGAAACACCTGAGATGCTGACTCTACCCTGCAGATGGAGCTGCACCTGGAGGCAAAAGTACTTANTGCTATCCTCCAGTCCTCAGGCACCTCTCCTGTTGCCCATGACTTACTGTAGATGATGGAGAGTGGCCTAGCAATGACCTCCGCCAGCTCCCTCAGCACCCTTGGATGCATACTTACACATCACTAAGTGCCTTTCCTTCAGCTGCTGAATGAATACTGCCCTTTTTCTCATAATATAAAACCATATAAAACCAAAAAATAAAATGGTGATATAAAAAATAAAAAAAAACATGTGTCAACGTAATTTCTGTTAAGGTAATAACACCATATGCATATTATCAAAATAAAAATGTTGTTATATCAACAATTTTTTCAGTATCTATAAAGCTGTATTGTCTGGGGAGTGGGGGGTGGAGGGGATGATAACCACAACAACTGCTACCACCACAAATAAAACACATTCCCATTTCTTAAGTTGCATCAATCAAAAATAGTTTTCAATCTTTACTCTTCCTTCCCAAGGTAATAGTTTCAGGTTCTTCACCACAGCAGTTGCTATCCATGGCCTTTTCCTGATTTTTTTAGCATCTTTCTAGTTCTGAAGTGCCCAGCACTGTAGCATTTTTTTCTAGTTATAGTGTTAACAGCTTTCAGAAAGGGGCATTATCACCTTCTGTTCTAGCTGTGATGCCTCTAAATATGCTGCAGTTCTAAACTGCTTTGACTTTTTGCTGCCATATTTCACAACAAACTTACATCTAATTGTCTATTATTGCCCATAGGTCTGTTTTTCAACATTATTGATTTCCATCAATCTTCTTCCTGTTGAAGGTGTTTGGAATTATTTTTCCCCAGGTACAATCAATCTTCCTTCCTGCCCATTCTTTAAATCTTCTCTAGGAACCTGCCAGTATTGTTCTGTGAAACACTGTCTCAGTGGTTTTACATGAAAAAGCCCACGTTATAAACACGTAATTACTGGGGTTTTTTCATTCTTTCCTGGAAAAATAAATATTATTTGCTTTAGTAGGGAACAGAAGACCATTATTCAAAGGGGCAGAGCAGGGTTTCAAAGCCACTTGCAGTCAATGACACCTTTCTGAGTTCAACAAAAACGGTGGGATTGCTCCAATAATTTACCCACCAAGATGGGCTCGGGCTCAGGATCAGGCTCAGAGTGAAAGGAGGAGTTCAGCCCACACCGAGCATGCACTATGACATTGTCCTTCTCACCATGTTAGGCGCAGCACTAAGTTATCAAGAAGTCAAGAAAGCCACACCAGAGACCCACAGATTTCTGAAGTAACAGCAGGGAATTAGGGGAACAACTGCTGAGAACTAACAGACCCTTCATCTCTGGCACCCTCCTATTTAGAAATTCAGAAGTTATACAGAATTGCATTTAGCATCAGTAAGTACAGAACACTTTAGCATTTGCATGCTCATTTCCTTGAAGACCAAATATAATTGCAATGTACAATCAGAGTCACCTTTTTATCTTTGCAAAACAGTTTTTGAGCATTGTTTTTGGGTTATGAAAACCTCATATTTTTCAGGCATACTTTATGATAAGAAAAATGCTCCACAATCAACATAGTCTAAGAAACAGATTTTCCATTGTTTTTTTTAAGAGCCATTTCTTGATGTGGTGATAGTATTAACCAATACAACACCCTGACAAAGCTCTATAGTACAACAATTTTGTTTTACTTCAAATCTTACTTTTGTAACTTCTCTGCTAATGCGATTTGAACAAACAGAATAACTCTTTCCCCTTTATTTACTTGCAATTTCTTTACTGAGCTTCATGAGAAGAAATCATTTTTTTGTAATAAAGGTTTAAATTTTTCTATAAAAACCATAAGTCATATGTCAAATTTTGTCTTAGAATGCAGCACCAAATCTATCTGAACTAGAGTTTCTCTACAGATTTTCACTGCAAGGACCATGTTGAAATTCAGATCCTCTTGAGGCTTTAATAATAAGTGCAGAATATGCCACCATTTTCACCAGTCATGTTCTAGTCAAAATAAGACAGTGAAAGTCTCAATCTTCTGAAAAAAGGGCATTGAATATTTTAAATAACAATGTCTCCACTCCAGCAAGACATTCAGACTCAGCTGTTCATTTTGAAAAGCCCCCTCTATGAAGAAATGTTTCAGCCAGCTTTTTAATATAATTTTTCTTTCTCCACAAGACAAGATAGTATCTCTGAAAAAATCCATCAGACTTTCTCTCTCTTCCCTTTGGAGGACAATCGCATTATATACTTTTGTTACAACCCCCGTGAAAGAATCTGTTGACTATCACTGCCAATCTGCTCCGTAGAAAGGATTATCTAGCTATATTAACTAAAATGAAACAACTGAAAGGCAGAGAGTGTCTTATATTCTTCTACATTTATGACCATCATTTACTTTTCTGCAGTCCAGCCATCGTTTATAATAATTCACATCCTGTTTCTGTTTACTATGAAGTCTTGGGGCAGGGACAACCTCTGTTTTTCAATACAGTGAGTAGTACGTGAGGTTCCTAAATTTGATTTAAACTTTTGGGTGTTATCAAGAGTAAAAGAGAACTAAAACTATCTCATGGTATTAAGATACAAAAAGACAAGATTGCAGCCTTATGATGCAACCCAAGAAAACAAGCAGTTTAATTGACTCATGAAGGTTTTAAGAATATAAGCACGAAGTTCTTTCTTGGTTTTAGATGATTTGGAAGTGGCTCAGAACAGACTGGGAGAACAAAACTGACAAGTTGCAATGCAATTCCCTTCCCAAATGACATTATCCCTGTCTTCTATCTCTTCTTTATAAGCAGTACACTTCATACCCAGATTAACTTTGTTAGCACAAAATGTGAGAACCCTGAGCATACTTGCAAACCGAAGCCATAAACACTTCAACCAAGTGTGTGTCCTAAATACTTTCCAACAGAACTCAGAAAAGCAGCAATAACATTTGCTCCTTGTTTCAATGTGTATTTTATTCATTTTAAGATTTATTCTACCTCACAGTCTGTGCTCCCCAGTTTTTTGTGTGTTATGTATGCTACAGATTCTCCCACCTGTGCTCTCTGGTACAGAAGCAGGAGCGCAACAGTACAACTATTTTGCAATTCAAGATGACAACCGCACCAGGCAAACATAAGAACGCAAACCAAGCCATCATGACACTCAAACCACAGGAGTTACAGTCATGTGAAAAAGTAGCCTCACAGTGAAAGTTGCAGCTTGGACTGTACACGCCATTTCGTTATCTATGGAATTGGGTCACAGTCAAATTACAATCAGATACACCAGTACATTAATGTAAAGAATATTTGCCACTGGTCTGCAACAGCTACTCACGTACGTGCTCCAGAGACAAGTTACATCACATTCAGTGCATCAGTATGTGTCCAGGCTGTTACTGTAGAATTATAAATGATGCACTAAATTTATGTACCCTCATATGTTCACGTACCTTTATCCAAACTGACATCTTCTAAATGATGAAATTAATAAAATGGGGATACTTGTTGCAGAGCTTGCAAGTCTCCCAGAGGAATATCATCATTCAAGTCTTGAAAAGCCCAATTAAGAAACTTGGACAGATCTGAAGGCAGAGCTGGGAGACTTTCAGCAGTAACCTTAGGAAAGGTTAGCAGATGTTTTCAGTTTCCACAGACAGTCCAAGAATAACGTCCATCATTCTAGGAAAACAGCTACTAGGTCATATCAACATCTTTCAGCTTTGAATAGTTGATTATTGATGAAACAGAGTCCCTGTTCTGCATTAGAAAAGCAGTCCTGTTATAACTAGTCTCTAAAAAATAAACTCCAAAGAAAAACAAAAAAAAGAAGTATTGACTGACACATAAAGGACGTCTGGGAACAGATTTTCAGACATTTTTAGTTCTACCTGTCCCATAGACTTAATTTGAAATTTCAGGTGCTAAGAAGGGCTGAAAATCAGCCCTCCAAACCACATTCAAAGATCCCAAACTGTTCTAAAGATCTGATGACTAGATTGGAAAAATGGTATGAAGGTAAAATTTCCCTTGTTACTAAAAATGCAGCCTCTTCCTACACTACAAGAATGGAAATTTATGTAACATGGCCTCAAAAGTTATTCCAGTAGAAAGCTGGGACTGATGGGCTCTGCTTCTGGCTAAACAGGACAATTCCTCCTACACAGGCAGACTCACAAATAGTTCAGCATCAGCTTACCACCCTTTACACCACCACTGTGCTCTTCCTGTTCTTTCTCCAAGGTGCTTCATTGATCTCTCTTGACATCTCATGAAACTTGATCAGAACGACACACAACACTTCCTATGGGCCTTTACAAAACTTTTTTGATTCCAGCGTGACCAAACCTAGTCCCCAAACTTAAGATAAATAATTTATGCTAGCTCATAATCTGGTAAAAAATAAAAGGGAAATATCAGCTTTTATACAGCTGAAATACACAAAGCATTATAGGTATGTTGTATCAGTTTGTTAAGAGGAAGCAAATCCATTGGCAAAACACACACTTGGATCCAAGCCCAGCTGCCTCTCTGAAATGATGGAGGCATAGGTAGCCTCCCAATCAATACTGTCTGTCCCACAGGCAACCCTGCCAATAAGATGACTATGTTTTTACTTTTAAAACTTCTTAACAGGGGCTCCTTAGCAAGATCTGTTTCTTCATGATTCATGCTTTCTAAATATATTTTTAAAACTCTACTCTAACATGCCTACCTTCTGTTTTTTCTAGACTCCATTAGAGGCCATATCATGTTTTCCACTAAACGGTGACATGTCTGTCACCTTGAGAATACATTGCTCAAGGTAGCGTTTACCTCGAATAAAAAGGAACTAATTTCTGCATCAGATGAGATCAGCAGAGCAAACCTTTAGCTTCATGAAACCATCAAAAACACAATGAAGGGCTCTGACAGACATTCTCTAGTAAATCTTGCGGCCAAAGTTTAAATATTATCATACCCACTAGATCTGTTGTCTCCAAGCTTTTTTGATCATGCACCCCTATCAGTAAAAAACTTTCAAGCACACATACCAATATATATTTATTTATAAACTGTATACATATACTACTGTATTGTTAAAAATAATATACTCTTGCTATCATTATTTATAATATAATAATAATAATATTCTCATAAACATACTCAGAAACAAAAATTTTAAAAGGATGAGATAAAGATGAGATAAATACTACTGTTAAAATTAATTTTTCATTTTATTAATAGTACCAAAAAAATTTTCTTCCTGCACCCCAGTGGATTGTCTTACATACCCACTGGGGTCTGCAAACCCCACTTTGGAGACCACTGCACTAGACCACCCTGTTTCTCTGCCAGATAACCTGTTTGCACGTTAGTTACACCAATACAGAGATAAAATATAAGTACAATGCATATTTATCAGAAGTTTATCGACACAGCATGATTGTGCCCTAGAGGTGACTGAGACCCAGAAATGCAATCCTTTCTGCTACCCTTAATATAGGTACTCTGTTATATAGCAGCAGGGTTGGGCAGCTGTAGAAAGCAGGGGAGTGCATCCTAAGCAAATCAAAATCAGAGTCGCTACTGAACATCTGTTAGTGCCGAAAGGCACTCAGTTGATTGTTCCATGTAGACCTCATTGCCCTTATTTTCATTGTGCTGTGAAGCAGTTCGTGTGGAGCAAGACCATATAGGGAGGAAAAACAAACCGTCAAAATGTTCCACTAGCCCGAGGCCTGAATTTTTTGTCTGTTCTCCAAAAAGTGCATATAAATCAGGTAATTGGAAATGACAGCAATATCACCTAAATTTCAGTCTCTAAAAGTTAGATAATAGAGTACAAGATAGCCATCCAGGCTGTGCTTACTGTCACTGGGGACAAACCTGCCCAACCAGAGTGCTGCTCATCTCATCCCATTGCAAATATTTAAGTCACATAGTTTGGCTTCCAAAGCTGCCTTCATATTTCCATGCTGTCTATAAGGCAGCTTATGATAACTAACACCGTCACAAATACATGGTGTTTGAACCCCTAAAGTAGGGCAGGTGAATCGCACCCTGAAAGCCTACCTATTCCACTGCACATGCCACAAACATGGACTTATACTTGGAAATGCTTGAGATAAAGTTTTCCTCACTATATATAACTAGCTTAATTTCTCACCCTACATTCTTCTGCTATGAACACCGATGAGACAACCAAGACTACCGCAATAACTGTGTTACTGTCATCCTGTTTTCATATGGTTTCTTATTATAGCTCTTATTTAATTTGTGGCTGTGGCATTTAGAATACCTTGTACACCAACAATATCAGCATCCAGACAGATGTCTTGTGCATTCACAATGAATCACAGCTTTCTGACCTTTAGACAACAAGAAATAGAGGAATAATTATTCATGTGATTATTTACATTTTAGTAACATCTACAGGGCCGTACCATTTTACCATAAACTTTGGAGACACTATTTGCCCTGTTAACCCTTGATTCAAAAAGAGATCAAAACAAAACCCATGGAGAACGTAGACAGCATACAAAAGAGCTACTGGCATAAGAACAGCCTTTAGTATGCCGGTCAGGAGGAAAGAGGAAAGTTAGGAGGAGAAAGTTAAAGAGTACGGAAGGAGGACAAGGAGGGAAGGGAAAGAGAGAGAGGGAAGAAGGAAGGGACAGGCAGTGAGAATAACAAGATGAGATGGCCCATGACAATAAATAATACTCAGGCTGCCAAATGAAAACAATGGTTTCCACTGATGCTTCAGCGCATCTGGAGCAGCCTGTTACCAGCAGCGAACTGAGCGCTTGGTGGGCTGAGATGCTGGGTTCCTCTCTACCACACAAGGATTTTTACCTATGGGCAAGAAAAGTTCTGGCACTTACAAGCATCAGGCCTGCTTCAGGAAGATGTGCAACAGACCTTCCCTTTAATGCACTCCTAGTACACAGCTAGGTCTTGGTCTACAACTCCTGCTCCTCCCACGTACTGTCTAAACTTTACAATGACCACGGACATGGGATACACCATTGTAGAAGCTATCTATCTTGTGACAAAATATGCCCCTTGGGAAACAGGCCTGTTCATTATGCATGTTATCTGCGGCGTATTTTCCTGTTACTGCGAGGGAAAAAATGCCTCTAACCAACACAGACATTCCCATTGCCCACTGCAACATGTTTCTCATTTCACTTCTGCAGGTTCTTTTCCTTTTTTTTTTTTTTTGTCAACCAAAAAGCTTTACAGTACCATTAACACAGTAAACCTGAAATAAAATCTGTGCCATGAATGAAACACCTGAATATTAAAGAACACAAAACCATGTTGTGCTTCTTTGCTTTCTCAGCTTTTGATAGATCTGTAACTCTGCTGCCAGTTCACTGACATTGTATTAGTTGCAGTAGTCATGTACCTAAAAGGTCAGGATGCTCAGATACCTTAGACTTTTAACAATCAAAGTTCCCTCTTATGCTTTTGCTTTTAATAAAAATTTATCTAAATAGATAGATCAGAAATATCATGGTATATTCCCTTTCAACAGGTAGCTCTTCTTTTATACATCGCTTTTAATATATTCTATGAAGATACACCATTAGGTGCTCTATTTAACAAGTAATCTGGCCAAGTCTTGCTACACCTCCTCTCCCATTGCTTCAGGAATTTTCTTTTTCATCCCAAGAGAATTTGTTATCTTTTCCTCCTAAATCCTTGCTTTAGGTGTTGTGAATTATAAAATCATGGCAGGTCCCACTCCTGAAGTGTCTGCGTTCTAGCAATGTAGAAATTAGTCCTCTCACATGCAAATTTCTACTACTTTAAGAGTTTTAAAACTTTCTAGAAGGGAGGCAGTCCTATGTATGTTCATGAAGTGCATAATAAATTGCAATACTTCAGAAATATTTAAAGGGTTTTTTTGAAGATAGGATAATCTTAAAACAGATCATCAATTGTTCTTGCTTCAGGGAACTTAAAATCACTGTCTGTGTTAAGTTTTCTCGTGTCAATTAACATTTTTAGGATATATAGCCAGATGTAACCGAAGGCACCCTGAATGGTAAAATATCCACTTGAACTAGCCAGGTATCCTTATACTGAGAGAGCCTCAAATTTGTCACTTGTTAAAACCATTTTTAATCAATTCTTCATGTTCTTCAGTATCCACACCTTTGTAGCTCCTTGTAACATACTACAACGAGTATTTAAAAACTGAAATAACAGATCTCTTAGGTTCAAGGCTATATTTTTTTTGTCATACCCAATCTTTGTACCCTTTATTCATTGTCCGGCTGCCTGCCTAATAGCTCTCTTGTTTAAAACAGTCTTGGCAATAATAAAAACAAATAAAAATATATCACAAAAAAGGTTGGATTCTCAAATATATTTTAAGAAAGCAAGCAAATAAAAAAAGACTACTGAATTTAACAGATGAAAAAAGTTACTTTAGGCTTTCGTGAAGACATTGTATGAAGACAATATAACTAGGGAAGTCTTCAGTACACACTTCACCTCTGCAATCCTCAGGGCATTTCAGCCTGCATCTTCAAGTAATTTGTTTTTGGAAAGGCTGTCTTCAAAAAGCAGTTACCCTACCAACAGGTGACACAGTGTAAGGACACACATATGGTCTGTTCTTCAGGGAATTTGAGGTATTTTCTTGCAAATATGTGGACTTTCACCAATATTTAAATTTTACTACTTAGAAGTTCCCATTTTCAATAACTGTAAGATTGCTTTGTTTTGATTTATAGTCTTTTTTGATACCTCAAAGCAAGAGCATCTGTTCAGTATTCTGGAAACTTTATAGTATTTAAAGTACAGGCTGAAACCCCTGCTATTGCTTCATATCCTGGGAAAATATCAAGCAACTACAACAGACACAATTTATCTGTGATTAGCTGCAGTTTCTAATAGCCTCATACAAACATAAATATCAGAAAGACCACTATTTCCTACATACAGGGGTTTGTATCTTTTTGCCTTGCTATTCCCCAGTGTAACCAATGAGAATAAAAGCACTCTGAGTAGACACAAGGGCTGACAGCTTCATTTTGTTATGAAACAAGAAAAGAGAGAGATGCAAAGTCAAGATGGTCAAGTGTCTTCCAGTCCTACTCAGAAGGCTCCAAGTTGATTGCCTCCACACCATCAGACCAATCAGGTGCCCAGTAATCCAGAAGGAATTTAAAATAAAAAAAAATGGGTGGGTGGGGGTGCTGAGAAGGTCCATTTAACACTCACAGACCAGTAAACATAATTTATAGGCTACTGTGATGGTTTAAATATTGTCAGTGTTTAAAAATCAGTATCTTAATTTTCTCAAATTACCATGTGTTCAGATTCCAAAGCAAGGTTTCTCTCCACACATAAGATCAAAACATACGTGGCTTTCCTGAGGCTCAGATAAGCCTTTGTGCTATCACTGTGCCGTGTGGAGATCCCAGTGGGCCAGACAGATGGACACCTTGACTGATTTCTGCAGTGGCAGATATGACCTGTTTTATACAATCCAACAGTCTTTCATACCTCTTAAAATTCACCGCCATGAAGATTTATAGTTCTATAACCATGCCATCTTCTCCCATACTGTTTTTTACATTTCAGTTTAGCAGTCTCAAGAAAGATTTTATACAGTGCCTCTATTTGTTCTTTATATCTAAATTGTATATTTGAACGGAAAGATTAGGATTTGAAATGTAGGAAAAAAAAATATTTTCACCATAGTTCAGAACAAAACCAATTTTACTTCTTTACTGACATTTTCTAGGGACTACCATAATACATTATAAAGCTGTAAATCATCTGTATATAGCACATCCAAGAAGCAATTTCAGTTTGAATTAAAATTTGTGCATTTCTGTCACCAAATACCAACAGGTGCACTATTCCTTTGGCTGACAGAAAAGGTCCAAATTCATCACAGTTTGTATTTTCCCAGATTCTCAGCTCCACATTTTCTTCAGTGGCAGTTCATATTCTACAGTCAAATGAAAATTTGTTCCCAATGATATTGTGTGACAGCTGCTACTCATGGCATCAGTGCATGCACTGACTGTTGTATTTATCATCAACAAAATTAAATGTTACAGGGTGGTATAAAGTTGTAGCGCATGTAGTTGTTCATTTCTTTTCAAATGATTGTGTCATTAAAGCCATTGAAATATTGGAATTTGCCATGTTTTAGTTCTGCAACTTTGCCTCCTCTATCATGGAAAGGCCTTGAAGATGTTTTACATGAATGCAAACACCTCAAGACCAGAAGTTTTATTAATGGTATGAATATTCCAATCAATCACAAAATTGTAAATAAATTAATCTCTACAAACCCACAAATAGTGTTCCAGTAATGTTATTTTAAAAAAATAACTATATGAATGTTTTGTAATGTTAGATGCACAGTTCTAGTATCCCATAATTCTGCAAAACCAGTTTCTTCTGCCACATCCACAAAAATTAACACATTCAGCTACATTGCATTTGTTCTGAAGGCATGAACTGCTCCTTGTAGAATTGCAGTAGTGTCTCCAGATGGAGGATGGAAGAACAGAAGGGTACATTAGAAGAAACCAACACAAGTTGGGTGAGGCAAAAGAGATGATTGACTTCAGTGAGTAACTGAGTGATTTAGCTTGAAAAAACAGTCTAATAACAAACTTCTCACAAATAAGATATTTCTATCATGTTGCTGCTGCTGACTGCACCTAATATTCATGCAGTCATCAGGAACACATTCTTTTTTTATTAGATGATCTTTGGGCAAGGTTTGCACGTGCCTATCATACTCTGAGTGCCCATGAAATGGCAGTAATTAATGATGAATCATTTATTCATTGAATTTTGTCGCTTCTTGTGTTGAATACTGACACAATTAGTCTGCAGTTCTTAGACTCATGTTTTAAAACTGGTGTATCCAATTATTTTCCATGAATATTTCTTGATAGGCAGCTTGCACACGAGCTGTTCTTACTGAAAATATCAGAGCATCAGGGTTTAAACAGGCAGATGGAATAGATTATATTCAACAAGCTTTGAAGGAAAATGTTTCCAGTATGGCCCATTTCATTATGTCAGATATCATAAACTCTCGTGTTGAGTTAGGTCACTCTTGCTGTCACATCAAGAGGTCACATTTCCCAAGAAAGCAATAGGGGATTCTGCATGTTATATCATGTGCCTCAGCAGGAAGGAAAATGAATGTCATACGCCTGCTTTTCTGCAGTTACCAAGTTAGGGGATGTCATTATTAGCATTTGCCACATTGCCTCTGAGAGGAAGTTACAGGATATGCTTTTTACCTCAATGCCATGCTCAGAACCCCACGACAAGCTGAGAAAGCCTTTTAAATATCTGTTTTCTCCTTTCCTTTCAATAAGACTCAGAAGTCCCTTTCTTCTCACACACGTTGCTCTTCTGCAGAGTAACAATTAGAGTTGCTTGTAGATAGTTTGGAGCAGCACAAGAGTATGCCGTGTCTCTTGTTCTTTACACAACCAAAGTCATCAGTCTGAAGAAATCACCCAGCCGCAGCTGAGCATCAAAAAGTATTCTTAATTAAAATATAAAGCACAGTACCTGTATTTATATTGTGGCTCTGGTTTCTACTAGCTTCTGAAAAGTGGGATATACTTGGTGGTGGGCAAACAGACTTGAGACAGACATATCCAAGCTGTCTGCTGTCAGGCCCTGGAATCCTAATGCACACAACAGCAAATACCTGCAATGCCTATTCAAATATGTATAGCAGGCAGTCTGTCTGTGACCAATTATAACCCACAGAATACCTTAACATTACTTCTAAATTGTTTATTCTGCCTCCATCACCTTACAGAGATCATCAGCCTGCTTTCTTCATAACTTCTATGCATTTTATTAAAAAGAGCTACTTCCTAAAGTATCATTTCCATAATTGAAGATGAGCACCTAACACAACAAAGCAATGTGCTGAAAGCCACTGAGGCAGAATTATAGTGGATGTAAATAGAATCCAGTTTTTCCTCTTCTCCTGTGGTGTAAAGAATTAAAGATGTTCTTTTCTTTCTGGAACAAACTATTATGCTGTAGGACTGACCCAAGCATTTATTTTAATCCATTTCCAGATTTCAGCATATTTTTTCCATGCAGTCAGATGACGTATAGTGCAATTAGGTGCCCTGGAAAAGGAGTAATAATATCATTTAAATGTTATGAAAAATCTCTTTAAAATGTTAACTTGAGAATATGACCATCATAATCAATATTTCTCTAGTCACCTGTAAAAGACTTAATTCTCATGAGAAATCCTAACAAGGCTGGAAGATTTCTGCCTTCCTAGAAAAGAACAGCTTTTTTATGTCTTTCTGTCATTCAGAGGACACTATGCTTGGGTGCACAGGAACATGGGATTAGATGGAACTGGTCCCCAAGTCCTTTCCCAGTGACAGCAAACTGTCTGGAAATAGACCGACTGAACATTTTAGGCCCCCATTCAATAGCAACGAAAAGTTTAAGGCCTATCTCCAAACACTTTCCAGAAACCAGCAAACCGAAGAAATAACAGCAAAGCATTACTGCAATTCACATAATGCAAGAGAAGAACATAAAATGCCTGCAGCACAATCTTGCCCCAGGGATGAACACATAAAAGCCACTGACAGGGGCTGAGAGCTTACAGGGAAATTTTTTCAGCAGCCAAGTTGCAAATTTGCTTTCTAAAGCATCTTTGCGCTAGGGTTCAGGTCTGGGTTTTTTGCATCCAGCACCATCCTGCAGCTCTCTAAGTCACAGAACTGGAAAGTACAGGCAGGCAGAGAAGCACCCTTGAGGGAGAAGACCCAGCTCTTTCTCCCTGTCTTGTGTCACAGCAAGGAAAAACGCAACATAAAAACACTCGTGGGCCACAGGTCAGTACTTCAGTTTCTATCTTGCTTTGGAGGAGCTGAGGCAAAGGACACACTTGTACGAGCCACTAATGTGGGAGCACAGGGCAGCACATCTCAGGCTAATGCAAGGAGAATAGGGTTAAACCCTCTTTAGACCCTTGGTAAATGTTTGTGTCAGGTAAAATCAGTCCAGAGGAAAATGATTATGCTATCTGGTGCTGGAGAACTAAGGAAAGGTCAGAAATGAGTGCTGTAAAAAGGATTTGGGCAAAAAAATATTTTCTCTTCTTTTTGGTGCCAGAGGAAGGAGATAACATTGAACCTGCTGCAACTTCACCTTGAGCACACCTCCACAATGGATGCATCTTGGTCACTAATAGCCACAGTGGTAGAACTGACATTGAACTTTGTGCTTAACACATCGCTGAGACCTTTTACCTGTCCTAGTACAAACTGGCCTGTTCCTCAGGCAGACCCCGGGCTACGTGAATCTTTGTGAAAAATGCCCACAAAAGTCAGAACTGTGAGGGACTCACTCAGAACTGTATAATAAGGACTAAATTCTGTTCACAGTTGAAGAAAACACTGTTAAACCAGCTGAGAATAATCTAAGGAGTTAAATGCCTTTATTATTTGTTTCCAGCTGCAGTCTTTCACAATGGCCTCTCTATTTTTATCCTGCAAAGGTTAGGTAGTATCTAGGCAAAAAGCACATTATGGCACTGACAGTTTATTCAACTGTGGTGATATTAAATTGCTGTATATGTGGGAGGGACACTATCATAGCAACACATCTCTCCTTCTTTTTCCTTTTCTTGGTTTCAGTTTTTTACATCCTAAAGCTACATACTAACAATTTCACCCATAGAGCAGCATCAGGTAAACTATGTTGATGAATCCCTTCATCACATAACTTCCTGGGGAGATGCTCATTGCATGCTTCTTCCAAACCAGCAATAAGAAGTCTATGGCTTAGTAGGTGCAATTAAAATCTTGACATTTACCGCACACAGTACTTACAGTTACCGTGATATTTACAGTGTCCCACACTGAGTTCTGAATGCCACAAATACTATAGGGAAGGTAAATATTGCCATGCATGAAAGATGTAGGCATGGATGGTTTTCAGGGTCTTGTACACAATGAATAAATCTTTGATAAATAAAATCCTTCATTTGATTCCTTTATTTTTTCTCTTTTTTTGAGGGAGAGCTAATTTTGGAAAGAGATTTTTTTTCCCGTTTTTATCTCCAATAATTATAAGAAGGATAAAAACCCCAGTATTTACTACAACAGCTTTCATTTCAGCAGTGAAGAAGAAGCCATTCATTTAACGCTCCAAATCAAGTTCTGACCACATTAGTGGCATGCTTCGCACATTCCAGAGGTTTTTAAGATTTTTAAGAAACAAAGCTTATGCAATCATACTGCCATATTCTGTGTGAATCCTTGTAGCCTTTTCCAGGCATATTGCATGAGGTCTACCAGCTTTTTTGCAGAGTTTTACCAAATTTGACAGAGAGACAGAGGTCCAAAAGCTTATTAAGTACATTCGTCTTTTGTGAAAGCACAAGGCTGGTTAGAGACGAAAGATCCAGTTAGTGGTCTCACTGAGGGAAAGGCTCATCTCAGCTTTTGCTAGACACCATAGCACCTACACAATCAGAGCCATTTCAAAAACCCCAACAACAGATAAAACTTTAATCAGAGTTCTCAACCAATTCAACCACGAAATACCAAGCCATAATTAATGAGACTACATTATGCCCCTGCTCACAGAAGTTCTTGTTTCTTTAACGTTTCGAACCAGAGATATCTGCAGTTTAGAAAATCCCAAAGCCTTTTATCTGTTCTCAGGCTCCTATGAAAATTGAATAAATTCAGGGAGCACAGATTGATCAAATGGCTAAAACAAAAAAAAATGGTCTAGCTACGCTCCATGGTCTAGGAAATCCTAGTGAATCACTTTGTACATACATCCCGTTCCTTAGGGCTTTTTTCTGCAAACTGCCTTTGCCAGAGAGAGAGACCTGAGCTATCTGGACTTTTGATTAGGTCTCATTCAGCTACATTAAGGCTCTTATGTTTTATGAATTCTGTATGGTTATTTTAATCATAATTAAATTTCACTGACCTCTCTTCCAAGAAAAACTCAGGCATTTGCTATCCCTTCCTTTAAATGAAATGGTGTCTGCATTTCATAATATTAAATAATGGACTGATCAAAACTCCCCAATTCCTTTCCTACAAGTATGCTTCTATTGGCACAGAATACACATGGGATGAAATACAATCCTGCTAATGAGATGATTAAGTTATACACAGCCTGATTAAAATTTTAAATGTCTGGGCCCAAATGGGGACTCCTCAGTCCACTTAAATTGACTCTCTAGAGATCTTAGGCAGTCAACAGAAAAATGCAGGGGAAGGTCTCGTTCTCTTATTATACTTCCTTACTTATGCAGCAGAACACTGAGCCCCTTTTTGTTAACACATGTAAATCTAAAAACACTCCATTAAAATCAATGTCAGGTTTTTAGTATAAATATGGGGTCTAGTCATAGCGAGAGAGAGAGAGAAATAGAAGAAAAGAGGAAAAGAAAAAGGAAAGAAAGCAAGCAGGTTCAAACCCAATACCAGAGACCTTGATTCCACTCGCTACAAAAATTAAGCACAGGTTTAATTCCCCTTGTTTTACTCATACGAGGAAGCAAAGCACTCATTTTCTCATGCACACACCCTCTCACACTCCTCCTTTGTCTTTTCCTGATGCTCTCAGAGACTGCTATCTTTAGTTAGTCATCTTTGCTGGAGGTTTCTTTAAATTGCAATTGGATGATCTTCCAGATTCTGAGGGACCTTGTCAGAGAAAATCCTGGGGATACAACCCTTATTTGATGAAACTGAGAACTGCTAAATAGCACAGGACTGATAACAGGTATGATTCTTTGTTCATAGCAGAAATTTTGTTTTAACAGCAACTATTTTTAAGGAGTCCTATAAGAAAATAGGTGTTTGTATATTCATGTTCCTGTATTTTATCTTCTGACAAATAAGACTCTGAACTTATAAATATTGTTTTCTCTGTGTGCATCTCTGAGAATGTGGATCTTAGCCTGCATGCCTGCTTACACACTCTCAACCTTAGAGATCCCAAACTTATAGGCACCACTTGTGAACTAATTTCCCCAAATCATTTTCATTTTTGCCTGCTTTCTGAGTGTGGATGTGGCTTATAGTCACATGTGAATAAACCCTCCAGGTAACAGCACCCTCCCAGCCAGACAGGCTCTGGCTGCAGCCAGCCTTGGGAGGGCATTCACCTGTCTCTAAAAATCACCTTCCACTGGCTCTAGAGTGACCCCATGCTATAGTACAAGAGTGAGAAGGCCATGACGACTACGGCATTGGATGAAGTAAATCAGCCTCCGGGTCACAGCCAGTGTTTCTCTGAGGACCCCAGTAGAGTTGAGAATGCAGCCTGCTTACAACCAGAAAACTCCAGCAGGAGCTTTCAAAGGAGTGAACTTGGGTGTCTAAGAGTTAAGTCATCTGGGAAAAGACGACAGCTGGAAGGCCATCTGGGGCTTTGACAGGATAGATGGGATACAGCTCATGGCATCTTATACTACATAAGTCATTCTCTGTTCTTCATCTTTAATTCCTCTTTATCGTCAATGCACTGCAACTCTTTTTTTTCTTTTTTTTTCACCCTTTTTTGCTCTTAAAGACTGTCATGAGCAAGTATATGAGGAATTAAAGTGCTTTTTTCCACCACAAAGATCTTGTGGTAGCATATAGCATCTGTAATGTTTTCATTTCACCTAATACTTCACCATCAGCTTTTGAACTACGATCTCTGTCTCTGCTTTCATACGAGCACCATTCTGCTCCCCCCACCACCACAAACGTCTATGCATACACATCTTAAGTTCAGCAATCCAACACAATGAATCAAAAACCCTTATAAAAGCAGAAATTACTCAGTTCTTGAAGAATGTAGCACAGGATGTTGCATCTGAAACTAAATCAAAAGTAACTAACGCTGCGGTAAAAGCTTCTGGCAACTAGCTTAAACTATGAAAACAGTGCAAGTCCACAAGACACCTTTACTAGCTTTCTTTTCATAAGTCTACCACGAGTGAAAAATACCAGCTTTGTTTCTGCCTTCTAAAAGTTATTTTGCTTTGATAACTGTGTTCCCCTTGTTAGATGCCAGCAATCAAAAATCAAGTAGTTAAACTTGATATTCATTTTTATAACGAACATACATCAAATGCAAAATATAGCTGAATATATGGCATTTTTGTTGTGTCCATTAACTTAGTCCTAGAGGCCTTCAGAGAAAGAGTTAGTGGTATTAGGATTACTTTAATACACAGATTATAGGTTGTTGCCCTCCATCCCCTCACACTGCCTCTGCGATGAAATTATGGCTTTCTTTTCCATTTGGTGAGCAGTGAACAGTAATTTCAGTAACACTAAAAATTTGATCAAGCAAATTAATCAAGGAAATTCTGAGGCTAATCTTGGTGTCTCATCATGCTGGCTGTTAGTGGCATCGGTCTTATTTGTATTCCTTCACTGTCTGAGATCTATTTATTTACATGCGTGGAAAGGAATGAATTAGAACGGTGGGAAATTCAGTGCTTTTAGAAGTGGAGAATTAATAATGTTGGGTAAGCAAAAGCAACAGTGCTGTGTAAACTCTCTCACCGTGCTCCCAACTGCACATGGCATAGATTGCTAAAATAGTGAATTGTGAAGATCTCATAAAATTGGAATACCTCCTGGTAGGAAGTTTGGAGGCAACAAAAGCTCTTTTGCACCAGTACCTAAGATTTGAGCTCACTTGCGGAGGTGAATGCTTGGTATTACATAAACCTATTTGTTGTCTATGTTCTGGTTTTTTTAGTTGATTAACCAAAAGTCGATCTCCCCTATAGTCCTCAAAACTACAACTGTTTCAATAGGAAACTTTTTGAGTTGAAAATATTCTGAGTTCTATTTGAAAACCATAACTCATAACTGGAGTGAAAAAACAATATTTGTGGATGTATTTCATTTCTGTTAGTTAAGACAGAGAGTAGAGCAAAAGGATTTTGTGCATCACCAAAAGGAACATTTACTAAAGACTTGCGATTTCATTTGAATAAATCCATTTAAGATAGAATAAAATTACAGAGTCATCAATCAGAATACCTTCTGAAAGAAGTGGGAAAATCATGGCTTGGGTGAAAAAAGATGATTTGATGAGGCCTATGGAAGCCAAGCTCAACTCTCAAGCTTGGAGCTTGAACAACCATTCTGTCCCCAGAGCCTGAGAAAAACTTAGAATAACACAGCATGCGAAGGATCATTTGGGTTTCTGAGTCAGACGCCACATTGTCTTAAGCAAATGTACTGAACAGTCCCTTTTATAAAATGAGCAAGGTCCATTCTTTAAATTTGTTTTGTTTTCCTTCTCATGAATAAATTAAATTAAACTGGGCAGAATTCAGGGGCTTACTCCTCTGTTCAGCAAAACATTAAACTGCCTAGAGTATCACTCCCTAAGAAAACATAACTACATTTTGTTAAGTAGTTTGTTAAGCTGAATGTAACGTAAACTAAAGGCTGATAATAGATAACAGAAGAAATTAACTTAGTGTTTTTCCCATTTGTTCATGTTCTTTCTTTCCCTTCTTTCATTGCTCATTTTCCTGTTTTCTTCTGTGTAGACTCTCTGTAATTGGACTAGGAAAAAAAAAGTATTTGGACACGATGTATTTTACCTTTTAAGCCTGCACATAATCTCTCTCCTGCAGAAGTTTTTCTATGCCTGTATAACAACTGAAATAACAAATGAGCAAAAAGAGTTATTTAGAAGGGAACAGAAGGCAGCTCTCTACCCGCCACAGAAGTCCTTGAATGCCTTTCATCACTCCTCCTGAGAGGCACCTGAGGTGCAGGTAGCCCAGAGGGGCTTGTGACAAGCTTGCAATGCCTGTGGCAAGTGCACATATGGGAACTGATGCTCTTCCATCATTAACACATTTCATCAACACATCCAAATGTCCTTCTTTCAGAAAACTGTCTCCTCTGTAATTGTTTATCACAGAGAGACAAAGAAAGTTAAGATAACTCCAGTTAAACTGACCTTAGTTAATGAACCTTTTAATTTCATGGACATTACTGTGGAAAACTGGTCATTACCATTACTCTTTAATTGGGAAATCATTCTACATCTGAATTGAACACTTGCCGTCACTTGAAATCTTCTTCCTCCCCACTGTGCTCAGATTCTACCAGGGTCCACATGGAAAAAAATTCATCACCAGAGTCCCATGACTTTAACAGCCTCTCTACAGACATCACTGTTACCTCATGTACATCTGATTAGCTAAAATATCAAAACAATGAAGGGATTTAATAATGAAATGCCCATTAACTTCAATAAGACATCCATAATTAAGTCTGTAAAAACTTGTGCCACCAATACCATTGTCTAGGTTACTTTTTTATTTTTATACTGAATTCTTTACTCTTAACTGGAGGAAAAAGAAAATAGACACATATTTTGCATATGTTTTAGCAACCGAAAGAATATCATCAGATTGACTTCAACATCTCAGTTCTGTGATAGGGACATTATGCTTTGCAAAACTAATGATTCTGGAAAAAAAATTAAAAACATTAAACAATTACAATAATTTAGTTGAAATTAAATAATATTTCTACCTCCTGAATAAGCTCTGAGAGGATTTAATCCATAAAATACTACAATATAATGGAAGTAATTATGAGGTTTGACAATTCTTATAAATTGAGCAGTGCGATTATCTGCACTTCATTAAGTGCATTAACATGTTGGGTAAAATACTTATAATCGCATCACTCAATTTACTGGCCTTAGCAAATGTTGCAATGCATCTCACAGCAAATCCAATATGCTAGCAAAATACATTTCAATACACCTGCTAGAGCACACATAAAAGTACTGCCCTCTTCTGGCTAGTATATGAACATCGTAGTGAATAAGGTCTCTGGTTTATGGATTTGAGCTTTATTCCCATCATCCATGAAAAATTCTAAAAGGTTGTTATTATATGCAATAGGGACAGCACCGAAGACTTGGGCAGGCTTTGTTGAGTTATACAGCCACTCATTCTATCATGAAAGCAGGCTTTCATGGCACTCATGCCAAACTTCAGCCTAAACTTTAATAAAATGGAGGTTGTTGACATCCTGTGACTGCACAATAGGATTCTCTCTCATCCTTCAGAGCCCTTTCTACGAAAGCTGCCCCTATGGATTTCTCTGCATCCCAGGTAGCACTGGTGAAGTTCAATACAATCTAATTATCTCAAAAGTTATAGACTCTCATAGATGTCCTGGGATGTGCATGCCCTTTTTAAAGGGAGTAGGCCAAGCAGAAGATAAATACAAAGACACACCCCCCAACCCAAAAAAATAAATGAAAAGAAGTAAAGATTAAAATAGGAATGCCTACAAAAATAAACTTCACCGCAAATTTAGTTCAGACTTTTTGTTCCCATTTTTGAAAGAGAGCAGATCTTGACTTGGTATTCCTGAAAACAGATGTGGTTGTTCTTAATTAGAGAGTGTTTACATCCATGGGATTAATGACATACTGCAAATGTCACAGATCATTTAATGGTAATTAAACATTACCAACATAAATGTTTGCAGGAATCATTGAGGTGTTGGGATAGTTTTGTTATTCTTATCTCCTCCCCTTCCCCAAACATTTACAAATTCCATAGGTGCATGCACCTCAATGGACTCAGTTCTTAACTTGGAAATCTGCAAGTGCCTTGTTCTTCTGTTTGCAAGGGTTTTGAAATTTTGTTCCTCCCTCTATGACCAATCACAGCATTTTGGCACGCAGCTCAAGCAGAAGCTGACTTATGAAGGCATATGAAGGGTATTCTGCATTTCTGTATATTACTGTATAGTATGCTCAGTGTGTACAAGGCAGGAAGGTTTCTGGATGCACGCAGCCCACAGCAGCACATAGGGATTTATCTGCACGACACCTCTGCTACTCAAGGGTATTGTTTTGTAACTCATTCTCTTGATTAATTATCTAGTCAAAACATCCTGCTTTAATTAACAATGTTAAGGAAAGAGACTGGCATTTTTGTTAGAATTTCAGCATTTAAACCAATTAATTCTATTTCATTTTCTTCTAAGAAGTGATGAGAAGACCCTACTCATTCCATATTGAAGAAATGCTAAAAAGTAGAGTAACAAGCTACACTATTTCCATCACAAAAAGTCCTTGAGACAACAGAGTTTTGACCTAAGAAACTGTTTTCTAGTAAGAGAAAAAAAAATGTCTTTTTATAATCTGTAAGGTTTCACAATATGCATATTTCTGCGATCCCAATTTATAGTGGTGGTATCACAGCTTGTAATTTGCATAAAAATCGTGCATTTCTAACAAAAAAAAAATCAGTGTAGGAGTCTTTCCAACTATTAGTGAAGCATACACATATGCCTGTTTTTTCTGAAATGAGTAATAGTAATTCTTTGAAATATTCTATTCTTTCAACAGAACTCTTTGGAGCTCTGTGGGCAGTTCATTAGGTAACAGAACTGAAGGAATGACTCTTGTAACTGACTAAAAGGGTTACCCCCGTCTGAACACACGCAGATTCATGCAAGCATCCCAGAGAGAACTGTTACTGCTAAGCTACCCCAGTGCAAGTTTAATAGCAAACGTGTGCTTACAGTGACTCAGAGCGCAATATGGGCCCCTGCCCTTCAACACAAGAAAGAAAATAAATAAAATGAAGATGAGAATGTCGCCTTGACATTTCCAATCAGACATTCTTAGCTTGCAGTCTTGCAAGAATATTGTCAGCGTTGTAGCATTCGACTCATTCAACTCTTCTACACCATGCAGATGAGCAAAGCTCAAGTGTCTTGTATTAGCATAGCATATTAAAAATAGCAGTCTTTGAAAACTGCAAACTGTTGCTTCGCATATAGGATACTTCTGTACTGGTGAGAGAGTGGGGGAGATTAGAACAAGTAGGGAAAGTCATAAAGTAAAAATAAAGAGAAGTGAGGATCCTACTGATAAGGCCAAGAACACATTGGAATTCACTGTACTGTAAAGGAAGAATGATAGTGGGCATCTCTTTAGTAGGCCATAGTTTGGGTTTGTTTTTATTTACACTATCCTTTTGATCGCTTAGATCCAAAAAAAAAAAAATCCCAGAAAGCCAATCATAATGATAAGTTTGGTAAATCCTAATAAGATTTTTCTGTCTTAAAACAACTGACGTGAAGCTATAGCAGACTGTGGAGACCTGACTGTGTGTATATCCTGCTACTGAGGATATAGTCATATATGTCACAACATAGTACATAACATAATGTGAATAAAGTCACATATCATGTTATGTAAGCTTACAGAATGACGAATACTTACTTTTTTGGTTTGCTTTCTCTTCAGAGAAAGAAAAAAAAAAAAACAAAAATAAACCCAACACACTATTTAACAGCTTCCTAGATCTTGTTAGAACAGCCCAGGAAAGTAGACCACATATCATGTACATACACTATTTATTAATTATTCTCAAAACTGAATTTGGCCTAAGGAAGCAATGAAAACTGATTCTTGGGTAGCATTAAGCTTTATGATTAGTTTTTTCTGATAGGTATTAGCACTTAGCCAAAATTGATTAAAATGTTGAAAACAACAAGTTTCAATTTCATTTGTTCATTCTTTCTTTTTAATATCAGAAGACATAATTACAAAGACATCAGATGAATTACTCATTTTCTGTTTCATTTTACAACTCCGTAAAAAAAAAAATTATACTGAAAGCTAAACAAAACATGCTTCAGCTGAACTGTAATGCAGAGGTTTGCGCAAAAAAATGTGATGCAATTTCCCTCTGTCTTAATTCATAGTGAAATTAACAGTTATGAAAAGCTCTAAAAACAGAGAAATTCATTTAGGGCTAATATAACACCTGGAAGACTTCAGTTCCCTGCTACATGGGCTTTCTATGTCACTGAGTCAGTGGCTTCACGTACAGTTGGATGATAACAAGAACTCAATCTACCACATTTTGAAAGTTACTAACCTTCACCTTCAGACTACCAGCACTATTAGTTCATTAACAGATCATATGATCCTACATAATAGGGAAACATATGAGCTTGAAGATAGATGCATTCCAGAGGGCCATATAGTTAAACAAGATACATTTACAAGTTAAGTTCAAATCTCTCTGCATTCTGTTATTATTAGTACTTATATAGAAAGCCACTGTAATTACCACCAAAACAGATACATCATCAGCCTTGCATATAGAATATTAAAGTTCATAGTAGAGTTTTTAGAAGAAAGACTTCAGGGAGTTGGTATCAACAGGCAGAAACTGGGGGGTAGAAGAAGGGAGGGGTCCCCTAGGGATCAAAAACAATGAATAGAAAGAAACAGTCAAAAATCAGCACTGGAAAAGGCTACCAAACGTGTGCTTTAGAACCGCCTACTAGGGCTTGGTTTGTGTAACACAATGCCTTTCAAAAAAAGGGAGCGGGAGAGTATTGAGCAGAAAGAGTGGAAAATTTGAAGATGGTATACAATTATTTGAAATAAACAAGAGCAGAGAGAGGAGAGAGAGCATTCACAAAGCTAGATAAAGAAGTATACCATAGAAAAATATTGACTATTGACAAATGGAGGGCACACTGGCAGGAATACCTAGAATTGTTCACACACATCATTGAGTTCTAAATCAGCTGTAGCCATTTGTTAATAAACCTTGAGTGTCAGAACAGATAGCTTTTGGAAACAATTTGCTTGATACCCAGCAGCCAACAGAAAAAGCTTACTATTTGTCAGGATGTATAAAGAATAGAGCTGAGAATAAAAATGAGATTACAATGACACTACATAAATCAATAGTAAGGCTTTACTTGGAGTGTTCAGTCATGGCTATGCAGCTTAACAGAGATATAAATGAAATAAGGGATCCAGAATCTGACAACAGAAACTATTAAACTGCAATTACTTCATACCTTCTAACCGAGAGTTAAAATAAGTAAGGTGGCACACTACAAAGGAGGTTTAACTGGATTCTCCAGCATACCATTCGTAGCATCAAAACAAGAGGACATTCAATGGGTGATGTTAAAATGATAACAAGAAGAAATCATAATGTTTCTAAATTTTCATGCTTTGGGAAATCTAAGCACCTGGGGTTACAGAACACTGTTTGGGTAGGCAATTCTGCCAGTGATTGTTAAGTAAGGTTTTGGTATCTTTCTCTTCCATGTAATTGAGGCAACCACTGGAGACAAGATATTGACCATCAGTGTCTCACTTAGCCTGACAGTTCTATTGCTTGATTGTTTAAACTGCAGCCATAGACCATGACAGAGCTGATACTAAGAGTATATTGCTAATGTTCAATCATTAAGCATTTCTCACCTGTGATTTTTAAGAGATACAGTCTCTGAGTAGAAAGTAAAGCTGCAAAAATGCTGAACATTTAAAACTACTAAAAACCATTTGAAGACAGAAAGACAGACAGAAAAATGCAATTTTCTGAGCAAACTCAAGAGCTAGGAACTTCTCTTTACCAGGGGTAACTTCTTAACGTGAATGAGACTAGGGACTCTAGACCAGCGAAGCACAACCAAGATTACTATTCAAATACTGTGAACCCTTTAAGGTATTAACAAAAAAGAACATGTAAATACAGCCTAAGCCCATGTCACCATGCTCCTTCCTGTCACCTTTGCCTGGACGGTGCCCTTAAGTACAGACTCTCCTTAGAAAAATCTGTGCACACTGGGAAAGCAAAAACATTAAAGGTTATTTTGGCAAAGTTCATACACACAGGCTCTGATCAAGGATATGTTGTGGTCCACATATTTGATCCCTGATTCAAATTGGACTCACAACAGTCATTCACACCACTGCAATACAAAAGGCCATGCTGAATCTTGTGTTAAATAAAGCTTTCTGAAAAAGCGACAATAGCAGAAGTTTTTGAAAAAATAAAGGACAAAGGAGCTTTTAGTCAGTTCTTGATAAAGGAGGAAAAAAAATCACATCCATTGCAAAATCTGTGAAGCTTCTGGGACTTGTTATTGGCAGATATTTTTATTTTTCTTTAAACAAGTTAAGCACAACTATCATGGAAAATAAGCTCTCAAAGTATTTCCTATAGTTCTCTGTCTTGCATCATAGCAAAATCATAATGCAAAACCCAAACATGGGCATCTTTATTTGGACTACAAATCATATTGCGTGTCCTTGATGCTTTCCTTTCTAGTATCACCTTTACAAATACTTTCACTTACAAGAATATCCACTGGGATCGACCCTGTTAAAATCCACTTCCTGTTAATGGGATTGTGTGAAATTTGGTCGTAAACAACTAGAAAGGCTACATTTTGATTCAGACATTTCCTAAGTTTACTTTCACAGGAGTTTTTTCATTTTGTGTGAGTTATTTGCTCTGGGACTCCTTCTAGCAAAAGAGAGTCACAGAAGCTAAGAGAAGCTACAGGCTGTACAGTAATCCATGCTAATACACAGAACAGCAGCACCTGAGAAATTTCATTTCTGTCATCACAAAGAACTAACAGTACATTAATATCTATATCTTTATCCTACCTTTTATTTCAGAAATTTTAATAACATTTTATATTCTATAAAAGCACCCTTAAAATCATAAAGGTCTTATCTCAAGTATAGTATAGACTACAGTTTAAGCAGTAATTTCCAAATTTCGTCCAATATTTTGTACTTCCTTTAGAAAGACTTCTCTTATTCATTTATTGATTTAAACCTCAAATAAATATACCAGTATCCCGTAGTAATTTTTAAATGTTTATTCACATCTAATATTAAAAAGTACACCTTGCATCTTATTTGAAATGCTTTCCCTTGAACTACTCACTTCAGTTTATATACACTGAAACTTTCAATCCCCAACCACTGCTTCAGAGATTTGCATTTGAAAAATCACTTCAGGAAAACGCATATTCATTCTGAACACCACACACAATATTCAACAAAAGTATGCCTTTAATCTAGTAAGATTGCCTTCTTAAAATTAGCATCAACACTTTTATGATTTTGTTTGGGTTATCTACATTTAAAAATCTTGAACTAGATATCATGACAGAGTTAAAAGGTCTAGTAACAAGCCATTGCACTAAAAGCGCTCTTAAAATAAAATTTTGTTTCCTAGACATTTTTCATATTCTTTGAGTTTGTGCTCCCAAACAATGTAAATATCTGGTGTTCACCTGAATTAAAAGAAAAAAAAAACCCAGTGCTTATAGGAGTAAGTTAAATATGCAAATATACACATAAACGTGCAGAGGTCCTCTATATTATAATGAGTTTTTTAACATTTATTTTTCAGAGTTTTCTAAATGTTCTAGGCATCACAGTGGAAATATACTGGTCCTTGCTCCGAGGAGCTTATTTGTCTCAGCTCTCCAGGAGCAAAGCAAAATCAAATCAGCTGCAGACTCCGAAGAGTCGCAAGAGGCTCAATATCACAGCTATTAGGTAACTGTACCATATAAAAATAGCTAATGAACTCAGTCTTGACCACAGTTCACACCCCAGCTGGCATGAGACAATAAATATCAGTGGGCAAAACCAGGAAGCGTGAGGTCTTCCCACTCTGAGTCCTGTTGGAAGCCTCAGAGACAACCTTCCCGTGCATTTAATCCTTTGCTAAACATCATGAGATTCAAGGAAGCATACACTAACTTCTTTCAGTTTCAAACACATACATAAGTCCCTATTTCTTGCCCAGGACTGCTTTCCAGAATCAATGTGCAAATTATTTCCTGTGGAATAAAAAATATTTGTACAAGTAGGGGAATAAGAGGAAGTGTTTACCATACAAACATATCTCTTGTAGCATAGGGATGGTATCTATCCCTAGCTTCAGGCTAAAGCCTCCCTGGCCAACTCTCATAACTACTTTGTTCACTTCAGAAGTATCAAACATGTGACAACATTGCTCAGAGAATTAATGAAAAAACTATATTGTCTCTAAATTACTTAGGCTTCTTTGTAACTGTTTCTGGCGCTTTTTTTGTCATATTACCTTAAAAGCACCACTATGAGAGATATTATTGCTTGAATTAGCCACAAGAATAAGAAATCTGAACAGAATACAACTATTTCAAGTTTATCAGCAAATCTGAGCCATGCTAGCTAAGGAAGGAAGGATGGCTATATAACTTTTGTCTATAGAGTCCACTGTATGGTACATACTCTTTGGGGGTGGTACAAAACCCAGTTCTACAGAAGCTTTCTGCCTTTCCTTCCCCCCTCCCACTACAGCTAGTGAGATTTCTACGGGAGGTTTAAAAAGTGCCTCAACTAATTGACTGAAGAAGAAACCCCTTAGGAGCTATTAGAGATAAAGAAGTCCGTCTTCCAATAATCACTGGAGGGTCAGAGAGCATACCAGGAAACTACTGCTGTATTCTTACTGCTCTGAGATACCTCCCTAAAACTACAGAGAAAAAAAAAACCATAGAATTAAAGCTGAAGAATATCATTCTTAGCACCACTGGGAAAAATTAAAATGGTCCTTCATTATAAATCCCTAAAAATTACACTATTCTTTATCAGGTACTAATTGGTACAAATATCAAAAACTGCAGGAATAATATTCAAGCTTTTGCAATATTAATACACCTACCATCTGATTTTGTAATTTTTCAAACATTACTTTGAAGCTCCTGTAGCCAATTATATAGTGTTATTATTAATTACAGCTTGCAGCTTGAAATACATTGTTATCAATAGAGTTCAGCTGCATAAATATAAAAGTAAAACTTAAAATTTAATTAAGCTGTTTCCCCTTTGTGAAGGTGTGTTAGAATATTATTAGTTGTGAAAATCAATTTGTTAAGCTTGAAACCAGTCTTTAAAGCAGAAATATCTTTAGGAAAAAGGTTACATTTCATGTATATTTCCTTAGTCTTCACTTGCCAGGTTTTTTAATCTTCTAGTAAATAACATCTTGGGGACACATACACAAAAAAAAAAAAGTCTATTCATCAGCTTCATCAGCTTACTTAACGAGATATAAAAAGCTTTAGCTTTATATCAAAGGAATACAAAGATTACTGCAGAAAATGTGAATTAATCTTAACAGCAATCCATTTTATTTCTTTCTAAATTATCCATAAAAAATCTAAGTGGAGAGGAAAGTTTACACACTCTTAAATTGTTTTTTTTCCTGCTCATTCCTCCTTCCCCCTTCTCACTGAACTGTCACTTTATCCGTTGAAAGCTTTATACGTCCAAAAAATATTAAAGGTAAGAAGTAATCCAATAATTTGGAGAAAAGCAGAGATACAATGCACAACTGTAGACACACAAAAAAAACTGCTAAGAGACAAAGATGACCTAAGAACAATGACAAAGAAATGTCACAGACCATTTTCTATGTAAACAAAATATAGCTAGCTATGTTGAAGGCTGCCACAATTTAAATAAAGCTACTGTAGCATTCATTCAGTATATACAATTAGGTATATAGTTATCAATGTGACTGTAATGGTAAAATATTATGAAGGATCATAAAGTAACTGTGGTCCCTTCTCAGAAAAATGCTATTAACTGCAATACATCAGGATAAAGGGAGTAGGTAAAACTAGAAAACCCTGTTCCTAAAAACAAGCCATCCATGGTACATGCTGATAGTAAGTACACCATCCTCTTCTGGCGTAAAGCTTCTATGAAGTTACGTCATTTTGGCTCAGTCAAAGATCTGATCTAAATCCTCTTTGCTGTCATCTTTACACCTCTGGCAAGACATGCAAGACTGACTGACAAGGAAAAAAGGTGGCAAGCAAGGCTGGAGTTCCTCACCTGTTCCTAATGATCGGCTACAGTTCCCTGCCTTTATCATTTTTACCTCCTCCTCTGATAGTTTCATAAGTGTTTCATCATCAGTACCCATCAGCACTTGTGTCAATTTTTTGTTGACCACTGGTGGGGATAAAATCTGTCATGTAGCATTTCATATACTATGTGTGGATTTGTTACATTTTCCAGTACAAACATTGTGCTAACTGAGCAAGTATTCTGACACCAAAGAGATTTTTCTGAACCAAATGTTTTTGTATTCTGTAAAAAAGTGAAAAGGATCCCATGCCTTTCTCTCTGATAGTAGATTCATTTGGTATCTAACAGCAGAGGGAATGAACCATTAAAAGAAGTCTGATTAGAGACTTTCCAACATTTATTTTGTCAAACATTATTAACAGCAAAGTCAATAGAAAAGCAATATTCAGCACGACAGTTTAATGAGGATTTGGTAAAACGTGCTTCCTTTTTTTCCTCTTTTTGGTTTCTGTTGGTGAGTCAAGTTTCTCTCAGTTTAATGCTTAAACTCTTAAACATTATCGTTTTGTATTAATACATTCCTTTGGCCAATGTACCAAAAATGATTTGATCAAAATTAGTATAGGGGTATCATAGATTAACCTTGTAGCAGGAGTAGAAAATTCTACAAATTTAATCATTGTCTTCAAAAAATAAAGCATGGAAGAACACAATGGAATAAGTAGTACCATTCCCTATTCTCCTTACAATCGTTGTCATGTAAAATATTTAATTTCCAGCTATGCTATGTCCCAGGCAGGATCTTTGTCATTAAAATGAGAGCAGATTCTGATATGTAATATATTCTGTGACATGTCAGGGTGGCACCACTTTGACCTTTTCAGTATTCCACATTTCATTTGGGAGACTGTTCCTTCCTTTCTGCTTCTGTTACTGATCAAGAAATAGAAGTTTCACAGAGGGCCAGTCAAATTGGAAATTAGGAGGAAAGAATCAAACTCACAATAAATAACTACCTGAAATTANTTTTCCTTTTTATATTTTCAAAACTGCTACCTCAGGTGTACTCTCAGGCATTGAACTTTTTTCAGAAATGAATATATCAATTTCTTTCACATCCTTTCCTCAAATTTATTGCTTTCCATTATTCTTATCTTCATATTTATTTTGCTTACAGCTCTTGGTTACTTATCTCAAACCTCATGTACAGTACTCAGAAAGGAGTTGAGCTGCCCCGTGCATTTGTATGCCAGCAACACAGGGGGAGTGATGTCCTGTTTAGGTTCTCTTAACACACAGTTTATTAACATAGAGCTGGTAAGTTCTACTGTTTTGTGTGCATTCTTATACTATGTGAAGGTTTTTATAAACCTATCTAGACTCTACTGTTTCAGACCTTATAATTAGATGCTATTCAAGCTTTCCATTTTGAAAACATTTCCAGCCCTATGGTTCAGGTGAAATGTCTGAGGACAGTGGATAATAGAATCAGGCTGGAAGGGACATTAAGAAATCATCCGATCCACTTCCCAAGCCCCAAGGAAGAACTAAGTACAGTTATACAATCACTGGGCAGGTGTCTGTCTAATGCATTCTCCCAAGCCCTCAGCAACAGAGGCTCCAAAATGTCCTCAGGCAAGCTGGTCTAATGCTCTCATGTCTTAACTATTAAAAGGATCTTTCTCCAAATCTAAATGAAATGGAATCATGCTAGAGATTCCTTCTGTTCATATACACTGTATCTGGATGAACAAGTGGTCCTCTACCACCGTAAAAGCCATTTGTCTATTTGAAAATGTTATTTTCCATCACCTTCCATTCTTAGTCAACTCTTCTTCAGGCTAATGAACCACCTTGTTCATTCACAGTCCACCTTTTCAAGATTTTTGTTTTTCTGTCTTCTCTCTCGTGGAGTTTCTCACCTTTTGTGAAGGGAGGGTGAAAACCTGTAGCGAGTCAAAATGTGGTTTCACAATTGACAGGCAAATTGGAGGATTACTCAAATTATTTTACAGATGGTACACCTGTCTGCATGTTCCAGTAAAACATGAGGAATATATGCAGGTGGTAATTTACTATCATGCTTAGAGCATTTTTGAGGTAGTATCTTCTGACCAGTCTTTCTCTGTTCCTCACTGTACAGATCCTTCTTACTGAAGAACAATGCCATGTACTTGTCTCTTAAACTGCATATTATTTTTTCAGATCATATCTTCTGTTTTGGACTCTAAGAGTCTCTTCCAATACACTCTTAGTCCTTTTCAGCTTGAAGTCACCTCCAGATTTTACAAGTATATCCTTAATTCCAAGTGCATCTGGACTAAACATGAAAATATTGGCTCGTACCTGATCCAACATAAACACCTGCCAAATACCACATGACGCATTCTGTCTTTTAAACAGAAACCATTGCTTATTACACTCTGAGCAAAGTTCTCTGAATAGGTCTGCATCCAGACTATGATATTTTCACCTAAATCTCAGTTCCTAAATTTTCTCAGGAAAATACTGTATGCAACGGTTGAGATAACACTACTAAATTCAAGACACATGACATCAAGTGCTGCTTCTCAAGCTATAAAACTGTTATCTCGTCAAAGAAAATTATTAGATGGCTTCAACACTATTTGTTCTTTACAATTCTGCACTGTCTATTGATCATGTCCCTGTGGTTACATATGATTTACCTGATGATTTATTTCAACGTTTTTCTAGGAATTGTCTTGCCTCTCTGCTTTCCTTCTTCAGAAATATTTGAGTCCCTGGTACCCATAATAGTTGGTAAGTTGCTATAGGGACAGAGTTTTCCAAAAGCAAGTGCTCTAGTAAAGAACATAAGTCAGAAGAGGAAAAAAGAAAGAAAGAAAGAAAAAAAAAAGAAAAAGAAAAAAACAAGCCTCACAGATCACAACTTTTCATGCTTCTTGGTATTACACAGATCTTATAATATTTAGGACACCCATTGATGATTGTAGTTGCTTTGGATTCACATTCCTATTAGTAATAGTCATTTAACTAACCCTAGTAATATTATTTTTTTATCAAGTAACAATGGTCTTTTTTTATTCTAGGATCAATAAAGATCCAACCAACACAAACTCATTGTGATTATAATGGAATTACACTTCTTGTACTTGCACCCATTTGAAAAACTCTTTTATTTCTGGAAATGGGAAACAGTAAAAAAGTCTTGAGCACTTTATTTGTCTACTTTCAGGACTCAGCAGAACTAGCTGGGCTGTAGATGGTTTCAAGAAAAAGTGATTTTCAGCCAATGAAATACTCAGTGAATTTCTGGGGCAGCCAATCTATTCACTGCTGTATTTGACACAATAGATAAACCGCCTCTTTCAGATATGAACTGTGAAAGAATTATCCATGCCTTTGCAAACTCCAGACCAAACCATTGTATTGTAGTCAGCCTTGGCTCTCCCATGAAGACATCTAGGATGTGACAGCATAGATTAGAAACAGAATATTTATTACTTAACCGATCAAGCATACTATACATACCGGTTCCCTAATGGTATGAATTGCTGCGATTTTGTCTCGCTGCCAAATTGTTGTGAATAATTAGTAATCTTTATGGTTCAAGTATAAGTTCCTGAGACACATGCACCTTCCTGTATGATTGAGATGGTTATTGAAATGGAAAGTATTGTCATATTTTCTCCCCCAAGCTAACTCAAAAGAACCTGGATTCGTAAGCACATGCCCTGAAAGTCAAATGCAGTAGATTAATCCAGACTTTCTGAGAAAGGACAGAAAGGCTGTTTGCAACTTTTTTTTTTTTTTTAAGAATATTATTTTGTGTCATTTAACACTGTACTTAGATAAGGAACAATTCCACTCCCTTTCAAACCACCTGTTACTCATCATTTTATTCCTTGGTGTCCAAAACCTACTGCTCCTGAGAAACAGCTATTTTTTTCAGTCCAGAAATAACTATGGAAGCGTGAAAAAAAACAAAGCATCAAAGGGACTTAAATATACTTCCCATAATAATGCCTGTGTTTATATAGCACATTTCATCCTGAAGGAAAAACAAGGGTGTATCTTTATACTTCACATATTTTGTTGTTGTTTTTCAAATTCATCAAAATTAAAACCTCTAGAATTATCAGTGCTGGACACGGACAATGAGGTCTCACAGGATTATCATTTTCCTAAGCTAAATCAATCACATCTCATCAAATCTGGCTGTAATTTAGTTGGTGGTTGCTTTTTGCCACTGGCTCACCAAGGAGCTCCCCCCTTCCAAAAGGGGCAAGAGACAGACATATTTTGCGTCTCTCAAGAGCTCTTAAATTGCTGCCAGAGCTGTTACCTTGGCAGATGTGCAAGCAGCAAATTCATCCATAACCCCCACAACTTGAGTCCAGGTAACATGCCTGCAGGTGTTGCAATCACTCTACACAGACCTGGGCAGAGCTTAGCGGTGCTCTGTAACCCGGCAGCTACAAATACAAAACCTCAGAAACACGCACTCACCAATTTCTCTGGAGATCTGTGTGAACGCCTCTACGCCGCTCTCTCCGTAGTTGCCTTCCGAAGCCAGTGTCGACACGTAGTTCCACCCAAGGGCTGTCACAATGTCAACCATGGCCTGTGCTTGGTAGGAGTCTGGTGGGACCACTCGAGAGAAGAAGTCATACCTGGTGTTATCGCTCAGTTCTGGAGCTGTAGATGCATAGCTGATTTGAGGTATCTGCAAATAGAATGACAAGTCATTCAAGCCAATCTGACACCATTTCACACTATATATGTGTACGTTTGAAAGGCTTAAAATAGATTATGCATGAGCTTTGTGCAGAACTGCATATCTTGTTTCAATTAAATCAACTGATCAGAATGCATCTCAGATTTTGTAATATGTCAGTCAAGTCTTATTGCATAGCTCTCTCACCAAGAAATAATGCATTCTGCTTTTCTCCAGATATCATGACTCTTGACATGTAAGTGTAACTTCTTTTTTGATCCTGGCTCTGATAGGAACAGATGAAGAAAATAAAAAAAAAAAAATTAAAAAATGAGGAATTCTTACTATTACTATAGGAGATTAAAAGGTCAGTTTTGACTGTGATTTATAAAAAACGCTACACTTAAATTTGATGAGTCAAATTTAGATTATTTCCATTCCATTGTTTTTATTTATGTACATGCAACTGTGCTTTCCCATTTTATTCTTATTTTTCAAGCTTTCATTGGCATAGATTTTTAATTTTCCAGTTTTAATACGGTGTTGTGCATGATTTAAGAATATGGAGACTATGTATTTAATACCAAAAGCTATCCAATGAAAAACATCAAAAAAAAATTATCCATATACAATATACGTATAGAGAAGGATAAAGGTTACAAGGATGGTAATCTTTGTAGAAACCAACACAATATTCTCTGCAGAAACAAAAACCAACAAAAAAAAAACATTAAATGACTGAAATACGTATTTTTTAAAAATTACTAGTTTCATAGAAAAAGAAATAGGATGATTTTTTTCTATTAACTCTTATCTTAAATAAATTGTTTGGCAAGGTCTAGAAGAAGCTGTCTGTAAACAATATTCAATTATTATGAAGAGTATTATGGTGCAAGAAAAATTAATTAACATTCATGATCACTTAAAAGGGGAAAGTTTCTTTCATTTAAGATGGTAAAACTGATTAAATAGTCACTAGCTTGAAACGAAATACACTCCAAATATTGCATTGCTTTTGTAATCTATACTAATAACAGGTGCTTAATTCACATCTTACAAAACATAAAAGAGTCTGCAAGAAAGCAATCTGAACACAGTTCCTAAATTGATTCTGTTGAGAACTGAATTTAGCAGTCCCAGATAACAGGTGATCTGGGAAATGCTCACTGTCATATTAGATGCTATAGTAGGAGGTTTCAGTGCAACCCTTAGGTCCTGTAGAGTGCTCCCTCATCAGCACAAACTAAAAAAGGATTTGAGGTAAATAACAGGGATTCAAAGAGTCTGGTCATTAACCACACCTGCAAAGACAGCATAGACTCTTACAGCCTGAAAAAACAGTTTATAGCCTAAGGGATGGCAAAATAATTTCTCAGTCAGAAGCAAACAAAATAAACTCTTATGTATCTTGGCTATATTCTTCTTTAAGAAATTTTCTACTCATGGAAATGCCTCAGAATAAATAATCTGAAATGTTGTAATAATAGCAACTGGAGAGAAAAGAAAGAAAGGAAAGGGAGGATCACAGAAAAAGTAAGCTAAAGGTTATATCTCATGGAAATCAGCATTCCTAGCACAGCAAAGATCCACCAAGTAAAAATAAAGGATAAATTGTCCTTACAAAACTTGCCTTGTATAAATTCCCTTTCCTTCAGACAATGATTCAATCATCTTTATCTCTTTACAGACAAGAGATTTTGGCCTTTAATGACACAATTACGTGAATTTAGAGAATTTATCATCCCCATTCTAAATGTGCTCTATTACTCCAAACCAGTCGTCTTTTTCCAGATGGAACAAAAATAAAGGCAACCTCTGCGATTTTACTCATTTTGCTCCTCGGTGTGCCATTTCACAAATACCATGGTGTTGCTGCTTTGCTGAAAGCCATTTTATCAATAATGTTCATGAAATCAACACCAGTAAGAGATCTTTTAGATGGATATTTTGTCATTGAAAATCTTGATGTCTAGTCCACGGAGTTATATCCATTAACTTTCTCCATTCCTGTTTCTCTTCAGGCATGAGATGAATAACAAATCCTAGATACGTGTTTGCAGGAGAGCTGTTGGTACAACACAGCAATGAGATGTTTCAGAACAATAAAGGTATTTTATGTACAATTAATATCACTTATTTGGGACCTTGGAAAATGAAAAGAAGAGATGTTACTTTCCTACTTCTTCAGGTCTTTGTGGTTCAGCTTCTTCCCTAGTGTTATCTCTAATAACAGTTGAAGAAAATAGAAGTCCAAACCCAGTATCCTGTAATCATCTGGCATACTTAATAGGCTTAAATCACCGCTGTTTTATAACTTCTGACTACTTTTCACTAGCATGAAAGAACAATACAGCATTTAAAGGTAAGGAGAAAGACACTCTCTAAATAGCAAGCCATCTCCAAGTTTTGAGAAAAACGGTTCATGCAATGGAATATGTAGTTATTTTCCTTATTTCCTTTTGTATACATCCCTCATGGTTATAGACAACACTTTATATTCAAGAATTTTCTACCCAAAACTGCAGATCTCCCAGCCAGAAACACCTCATGGATTTTATGTGAAAGAGAAACTTCCTTCCTTGCCTGCTTTTGAATGTACATTTGTATTCAGGGGGGCACTGAAAAGTAGCTTTAAAATTTGAGGATCTGGGGTATGTTCCAAAAGTTATGCAGTTACTGAAAAGACGCAGAACAATACTCAAAGAAATTGTTTGGCATGAGGACAAATTGTTAGGATTTAGTGGTTCCATAATCCATGAATGAAAAATATATACATTAAAATGTAACAACTCTAGTTATGGACTGTAAGTTTAATAAACCATTTTACGTGTCCCCAAGTACATTTTACAAGATAGAGCATAATGCTGCCTAAACAAGGGAACTGTTATGCGCTATCAATTCAGTAATATGTGTTTTTAAAACTCCCTAAATACAGACTGTATTTATACTTTAAGTTCCACTGGCCCCATGAGACATAAATTTGCATTTTGAAAGAGACCTGTAAAGGGATTTTATATTTCTCATTCTAGATTTCACAGTCTAAATATTCAAAATTAAATACAACATGTGGAACATTTACATTGTACTTAAGTGTATTATACAGCACTGTTAATAGCGTACTTCCTTTTCTTTGGGGGGAAAAAAGCAAAAATACTCAATGGATTATATAATTATATTTGAATCAGTTGTGACACAACAGCTGTCACATTCACTGACAATGGCTAAAAACTTTCATGTTTGAATGTTCATTGATATTTTTTTTTTCTATTCTTTTCTACCCTGTCATTCAGCCACTGCCTCTCATTAACCTATAATCTGCTGATAAACTCAGCTTCTAGTGGGAGCTACCAGGAATCTCTCAGTCCTATAATCTGAGTCAGTGGTGGCTTCATCTAATTCTATTATCCACTGGCACCAGAAAATGATTCTGCATACTTAAAAAAAAAAAAAAAAAAACAAACAAAAAACAATTTGGAAAAAAAAAAGGAAAAAGGATTCCTGGGAAATAAGCAGACAGGCTAAGCCTTCAAGATACATTCAAGCCAAAACAAGCAGTCAAAAATAGTCCAGTTTTTCTAGATCTTTTTGTATACATTTCCAAGCTGATTTAAAATGTGTCTAAAGATCTCCCCTTCCCAGAGGATTAGAGAAGATAGAGCAGTTACTTTTAGAACTAACTGTCCACAAAGTGTGACTGTGGCAGCACTTCAAAGGCTAACATCTGTAGGAGATGTCCACCAAGCATTACTGCAGAACAGACTTCTGCTCCTTGATGGAGAAGGTGTGGACAACTTCACAAGTGCCAAAGGCAGTTAATGTAACTTTTCATTTATTCCAGCTAAGTGGTAAACCACTTTCAGTCCCCTGTACACTGAAAAGTGACCTACCACTCCTGAATCCAGGATCCAAACCCAAAAACATAGAGGTGTTGTACTGAGGATGGTAGAAGAAATTACGTGACCTAGGTTTGCCCTTCCAGTAAAGCATCTTCACCACAGCAGGCAGCCCTTTGCATGCCTTCTCTTCAATGACATGTTGTCCAGGTTTTGGACAGAAGTTCACTGGAACCTTTTTTATCGAGCTTTCAAATCCATTTGCATGCTACATTTGTCAATGTAAAGTATCAGCTGGCCATCTCAAATGCCGTCTTCCTTTATGAGCCTTTCAGCTGAAAGCATGATTTGGGAGCAGAGTAGCAGACAGTGAAATGAGCTAAGCTCATAAGAAAAAAGACCAGAGAAAGGAATCACCGGTAATTTTGAACATTACTGATTATGAGTTGCAGCAGTAACTGCTGTACAGTCACCCAGCCTAATGGGCTTAAATCACTCACATCTTCAGTTTCACTACCACTCAGTCCTTTCACTAGCGTTAACATATCAACTAGCATTTTATTTCCCTTTTCCATTTTCTCATCACTAAGCAGTCATTTTTTGACAGAACATTAGCAATAGTACTAGTACATTAAAAACAGTAATAATTATAGCTAACAAATTAAAGTCAGTAAACTTTAGGTTAGTGATTACTCAATATCAACCAGCATTTTACCACCAACTAATAAAGCCTGCAAAGGAGTAAAAGTGCTTTAAATAAAATTTGACTGTGGAAACATGTTGTCAACTTGGTGATTTTTTTTTAATTTTAAATGTCTATCATTAATCGTTGATGGCCCTGTCTTTTCAAGATTTTTACTCCCTCTTCTGTACAACAAGAAGGAGTTCTTTGTGAGTACAAAAAACTCAGTGGTAAAATGAATCCTCAGGGCCTGGATATTGAACAGTTGCTGGATGAGAGCTGAGGTCACTATATTTTAGCTATTAGTCACATTTGTAAATTGCCATCAGCCAGAGCATCATCTTAACCTGCTTTCACTTCTGAATAATGTGTCAGCATCCAGTACAGTAATGCTAAACTTATTCAGGGTAGACATTCGAGATTCAAAAGAGTTTCATGAGGCTTAATAACATCTCACACTATACCAAACAAGATATAAAATCTTTTTTGTTACTAACTGTAGGAGGAGATGAAACACACCTTGAAACTGGCCGTTTCTCTCCACCGACTATAAAGGGAGCCTGAGAGATTAATTCAACTGTTATACACACTGTGTAGAACAATACCGTAAACAGCTACATGTCTTCGGCTGAATCTCACAATCCCACTCATTTTGGCTACACATGACTATCAAGACATCTGTGCACAGCTAATGATCAGCTTCCTTCTGCAATGTCTTCATCTTCCCATCTATGACAAAAACTGAATAGGTCACCCATGCCATCATTAGAGACCTCATTCCATTCATTTTCAGAATAAACCAACATTAAATCATTCTGGGAAGATATAACACATTAAGACTCCGTAACACCATTGGAGATGTGAGATGCCCCGTTCAAAGCTCAGAGCAGCTGAGCAGGGTGACAACTTGCCAACTCCCCTGGCTACAAACCACCTCTGCTAGAGCTGATGTGGAAAAGCTTCAGCATATGAAGTTTTCTGATTCAGCCTCTTTCCATGGGTTTTATCCAGAGGACGAGGGATCTGTGACAATATATTTTTCCAGTAGATGTATATGCGTATTCATTTACATGTATAAATGTGTAAATCTAAACTATATATATTTAGACTTACACACTTGATGCTCTCTCTGTATGTTAAGGACACTCAACCACAGTATTTATCGCGTGTCCAGCAATAAATCTTGTTCAGGAATTACCACAGATTTCACACACACCGCAAAAAAATGCGTGTTCCTATAAGCTAGAGCAAAAGCAAGAAAAAGCAGGTATGCTTTTCACCTAGATGAATGCAATTTAAAATGTATTTAGTTCAAAAAAGTCTGGTAGAATTTAAAAGCTTTGGAAAGGGAAAGAACAAAAGTATAATCTGAAAGCTGCCATTAGCTGATTTCACTTGGAAGGAAGGAATTTTTTTAAACCCATTTGAATTTTTCCAAGTCATTCTCTTTGCAGTAAATATCATAGCAGTTCCTGTCAAGGGTGCTTGCAATTCAAACACTTAATGACGAGGACCTAATGATAAGGTAGTTTCAAATCTTTTGAATGTTCCCTACATGTTTGTGTAGGCTTTGTGCAAAGACATGATCTTTGTGATAAAATGCAACATAGCTATTGCTATTTTTTCCCCAAACACAGGGACAGAAGTGATCCATCATACATAAATATTTCTGAGCTGGGATGGGTAAATTACTTTCCTCTTTCTTTTGACTTCTTATTACTCTTTCACTGGCTTTACTTTACTTCTGTTGCCATCAGTTACTTCAGAAGACATATTCCTGAGCAGAACATATGTTCAATGAGCTGCATTGATCTTTTCATGAGAAAAGGACATAGCTGAGAATCAATGCAGCACGGTTTGTTATGAACACAATTATTTCTTGTATATAGGTTGGTCGGGTATGTGAAAAATTACAGAGGCAGATGCAGTCACTATCCCAGTGGAAACATGGGGATAAAAATCAAACATGCAAATCCTCTTTTATTACTGATTTTCTCTTTTTTTCCCAGCTACAAACACAGTAATTATCTATCACACTTATTTCTGAGGTTATCTCTGGTGGTCAAATGAACTAGCAAGTACAGTATTCTGAATAAACTGTATTACCCTAGGGAAAGTAATTTCTTATAGTTAATACATGTAATTGTGTAGTAGCAGATTATGGGAGGAAAAAAATATTGAAGTTCCATTGCATTTCATTCTATCCCAACAGCCAGAGAATATCTTTCATAAAGTGTAACCAGATGTGCCACAGCAAGTGTATTTCAGTTTGTCACCTGCCGTGCTGCCCTGATAGAACAGGATGTGACAAAGGAGGAATGTGTATAATATAAATTGTTCAAATTTTAGAAGTAGTTTCCTTCCAGTGGGTTGAAGTAGGTCAGCGGCTCATTAGAAGTCGTTACTTTTAATTACACACAAGGGATACTATAGAAGAAAATAGTAATAATAATGTGATATCACAATCTCAAATCCCATAATAGATGCAGCATCCACAAAACAAATGTATCACTCGGGAAAGTATGGGTCTCTGTGCTGTGTGGTTCACTTTAGGGCAAAAACATTAAAAGGATATTTATGCATTACGAACATTTTTACAGCTGAAGCACATCTTGTCACACTGTGCATTGCTGTGTAACTCCAGGAGGATGAGAATCCATCTGAGGACAGCTTGAACTGTCATCAATGTTCTGTGCAAGCGAGTCTATTGATAAATGTTTAACAATGACATTTTCTCAGTAAGGGAGCTCTGTTCTGATATTTCCACATCATTTCAAATCCTGGGGTTTTCCTCTCTGAAAACCAACTATGTTAAGCAGTTGCACATTAAATTATCCACCATCTGTAGGCAGCCTCTTTCTAAATATTTTAAACCCAGCTGAGGTCCAGGCACTGAATGATAAACTGCAGGAGTAGCAGATCAAATGAGTAATATTCATACTGAGATCAAATCACAAGGAGCGAGGCGGGGGGGGGGGGGGAGCCTTGAGCTTGGGAATGGCTGTGAGCTCTTCCCTCAGAGTTTCTTATGTTCTCCAATCACCAGATCAAACAGGAAGCCAAGGATGGTCAGATAGCTTTAGGGACTTCTTAAACTATTAAAATTCTTTTTTGACTTGTTGGGAAACCCACACTTAATTATGTACATCAATATGTTAGACTTGTGTCAACCTCTGCTGCACACAGTGTGAACTCTGATATTTCAAAGCTTTTTTAGCCCTACTTTCCTCATTAGAACTTGTCATGTCAGTGTCTGGAACTGTGTATCTTTCTTGAACTCATCAAAAGAGATTGCAATGATATGCATTACTTTTTGGTCTGAACTAACAAAGCCAACTTTCTATCATTATTCAGCAGTAATAAATTTACCTAGTAGCTCATAAAGTATTCCTCAGTCCAAATCAGGTTTCCTTTACATTCATTTACTAATTAGTATCATAGAGACCACAGCAGGCAACTTCAGATACTCAACCCTTGGGGACCGGCAATTGTCCACAGGAATTTTTCTGATTACAGAGACCATCTCCATGGAAGAAGAGGGTACTCTCAGCAGGATGAAAGATGGGTGCTCTGCTTAATGGACAATTCTCATCTTTGCATTCACTTTTTCATGCTGCAGGGTCACTTCAGCTTACACCAGAGGCTGAGCAGTAGCATTATCCTTTTGCTACCCATGCTGCTAGCTTAACATGATGAGATAGAAGTAACTAAAATATATTATGGGGAGGGAAAGCAAATTTTGTATTGTTCACATCTTTCTCCACAGTTGTGGACAATGTGAAGATATGTAAACGAGGCTCAGCTGGCCAGACACATATACCCAGTGCTTGAGGTGGTGCTTTCACACATTGTAGGGTATGCCGCCTACACTTCAGCTATGGCCCCAGAAAGCCCAGCTTTCCTGTAATCCATCTGCCTCACGCTGATGACCTGGGTACCTCATATCAGAGTGCATTAAGGGAATCCCTATGATTCACCATAGCTAGGGATTCCTTCTGCAGCATAGGCAGTACATATGGGATTAAAAACATAATTTTAAATCCATATATTACAGACTTGGAAGAAGAGAAATGAAAGATGTCCCCTTTTTTCATGTGTTCAGATGATTTTTCTTCATTTCTTAAAACAATAAACCTAAAACAGTTGAACAATTTTGCCTTGAGTTTTCACCCTTAAAAGTTACAAGAACAAAACACTAGCCAGTCCCAAGCCATTTCCAAAAAGTTGAATGTCTCCTGTATTACCACAGTAAGATGCTAAGCCCAGTTGCTACTGGTACAAGAGCTGAAGGAAAAAGCAAAGCATTCCCAATCAAAAGATTGGAAGTTATTTATGAATTAAGCTCTGAGGCCGATGTGAGTGATATCCCAACCTTCCTTTCTATTCAAAATGTACTTTATTTTAAAAATAGTAGAGTAGCTGTGGAAAAGGGCATCGTCCTCCACATGGTTCCTGAACATCATATGGCAATGTCCCTTCTTCTCCATCATTACCAGATTTGCATTCTGATTTCTGACTTAAACACCATGGTTTATCACTACATCAATCCATGGATTAATTTATCAAAAGCATCATGGCAAGGAGAGAGATGAAAACCCAGGCAATCCAAGTGAGGACACAACAGTGTATACACAAAGTAGGACTATGTTGCCACTGGCCTGAAGACTTTCTCCAACAGCTCCTACAAAATTTTGGAAATTTGTGAAAACCTACATATTTAAAATCCATGAACTGGATAGGTGCATTGGAAATTAAGAAAATCCCAGATACTCTTCCACACCTGGTTTCCCTACCTCTTCTCACTCCCTCCTCCCTTCTCAACCACAGCTTCACTGAAGTACAAAGGAAGACTGGACACTGAGAATCTTAAATCAGCTCTTTAGAAATTAATCAGTTCCAGCCCTGCTTCTCCCCTTCGGCAGCCTATGGTTCAGAGATACTCAGTGTTTCCATTTGGCCCAGCAGCAAGCGCAAAGGGTAACTCCTCTTCTGTGAAATAAGCCTGTACAGGGTCACTCCTCACTCTCCTCTACTAAGTAAGGCTTCCTTCTCCATATTAGGCATTTTTGCTCTCTGACTGCCTTGGGAACACATCCACAAAGTCAGCAAAAGCAATATTTGATGTAGGAAAAAAGACTGTATTGGATGAGCATTTCACATCATTTCTGCAAATTCTCCTTTTCCCTATTTTTATGCATTGCAATTTAAGTATAAATCAGTTTACTGTTATCACCACCATACAGCCTTGTTTGAGTGCTAGCCTTAGCCTTCCTGGCTAGTGCAATGCAGATTTCCTCCCTAGCTGTGACTCTCCAATATCTCTAAGTCCAAATACAGATGATATATATGTCTTTTTGAAGGTTCTCAAAAGTCCTCCTCAGTTAGCTTGATCCTGTAAGTCTGGCCCCACCATGAACATCCTACTTCAGCAGCTCAGCAGGATGCTGAAAGGAGAGAGTGTCAGGAGCTCTCAATAAGCTCAAAAAGCTCCACCACTAATTTTTTTTTTCCACATTTCAGCAATCCCAGTCACACCCCATATTTCTGAGAGGATGTCAATAGTCAGAGGCAGAGCTTGCTGACAATCACTTTCAGCTGCCCCGAGAAGCAGCTCCCCTGCCTGCCTCCACGCCTGCAGTTGTCAGCGCACCTTTGCCACCCAGCACAGCCAGGCAGTGATTCAGCAGGCAGCCGAGGGAACATTGGCCCCCGGGCTCCATACAAACCTTTGCTTTCACCTAAAAGAGAGTGAAAATGCTGATGTCAGCCCACAACACATTTCACAGAATTCAGTGTCTTTATTGGGGTAGAACAAGAAACCAATTGGTCCTGTTCCGGCCAAATATTGGGAACCTTTATACACTTCAACTGTTGAAGATCTTTCCTTGGATGCAAAACACCTGTTTTTACGAGCCCAGCTTTAATACGGATCTTTCTAAGAGAACCCCAGTTTACCAGACTGCAGCTACCACGTGCAGCGCACTGGTGCACTGATCAGTAGTCTTTGGAAATGTCCTTTTGTATACTGTGCACAAACAATTTGTATTAGTAACGAGTGTACTGCTTCTGAACGCTACAGCAGCTTTTGATGAGTGAACATCTTTTATTTTGAAATTGTCCTCCCTCAGTCTGTTGCTGCATATGTTAAAAGACCCCATCAAAAGCAAAATTACACTAAACTAGATTTAAAAGTGTCAAGTGCATTGAATAAACATTGGAGACATCAAAAGCCTGAGTGGATGCTCCTGATGACAAGTGGTGTGGGAATGCCAGCCCGTGCTGAGCATGATACAATTCCATTTCTATCTACTTATTGAAATTGCTTCACAAATATATTTCTGCATATCAGTGTCACCTATCCACTTCCAGGCACTGGAAGGGTTGGTTTAAAATTGCCAACTGAAAGAAATCAACATATTTTTCCATGGAATATCAATGTCATCTACATCACTTTCAAAAAAAAAAAAAAAAGGCAAAAACCAACCAAACACCAACCCAACCCACACAACTTTGAAGCATTTGTTTTTGATGTCATATGTCTTTAGTCTGTCTTCTCTTTCACAGCTTGTAGATCTTACTTTTTAATCATAAAGGCAACAAAGCACTGAGGTTTACTGGAACAGAATTTGCGGGTTCTGTCTGGCACGTGGGCTGCCTATGTAACATATGGTGAAGTTAAACACCTTGGAATGGGATTCACATGATACTTCCTGAACTAGCCAGGAAATACCAAGAAAGAGATGTGTCCAAGATTTTTTATTTCTGGAATAGGTGGAACCGAGACAGCAGTTAATTGCCCCAAGTCATCTTCCACACATAAGACTGGTTCACACTTCTCTTCTAAAAAGAAGTCTGGAGAAGAGGACAATGTTGCCATCTCTATTTTTAAAGAAAAGCTAGTTGCCACATATCCTACTTTAATTCACTTGCACCTTCAATCTTAGATGAGAGCCCTTCTTTTCTGTAGGGCTAATGACCTCCCTCAAGTCCCTTTCCTCTAGAAACCAGCTCAGAAAGGGTTACAGCAAAAGCCAAAGCATGAAGGTCACATGGCTCTTACGTCACCTTCAGCACGTGTATAACCTGAAAGAGATCTCCCAAGGGATTACTCTACCACTGGCCAAACTCAGACAAGGAGGACCCTCTCACCCTCCCATGGCCGCAGGCCCCTGCCTGGATGAGTTGCATAAAGCTGGAGAACAAACCAGTACAGCAGACATAATTGCACAGCTCTGCAATGTATCTGAGCTGGGACAGGCCCCAGGATCTGGTCTTCACTTCTTCAGGTACGTTTGACATTGAATAAATTATTTGCCAAACAAGAAGACAATAAGCTAACTGCCAAGGTGCCCACCCTTGTGGGGAAATGCGGCCACAGAACTGTAAATGCTAAGAGAACTTTAGCGGCCAAAATTAGATACCAGAAGTTTCACAGATCCAAGAACATCTTTTCAGATCACAGACTGAGTTGTCTGAGTGCCACTTTTGGCACACAAGAGGGTTGTGCAAGGTCTTACTTATTTTATCTGGGCTAGGTAGTTCAAATACAACTCTTCAGATTTACGAAAACAATTACGAGGTCCAGTTTAATTATGCCATTTCCAAAAAAATCTGAAAATATTCCATGTCAGATTTCTAAAGAATTGCAATTTCACTCTCTATTAGGATAAGATAAGTTAGTGCCTGACAGAATTCCTCATACAATTGAATAATCTTATTTTCTATACATTTGTACATCATAGTCTTACCTATTATTTCTGAGCATTTTCCCTGCACACTTTGTAATATATATCCTTTCCACTCACTTAATTTGTCTGAGCCAGCAATTAGCAATATTTTACTCAAGAGAGAGAAAAATTTTGGCTTTATATACACAGGTGTCACAACAGTCGGGCTCTAACAAAAAGAGTGAACGGTTTCAAATACATTTCTCCATGTACAGAGGGGAGTTTTGTACAGAATATGTAAAAAGAAAAACAGAGCTACTCCCAGTGCTTTTGCTGGTGGTCAACACCCCCAGAGTCCCTAAACCCCTTAGTGTGTCAAAGCGAAGGGCACCGCCTGTTGGACACGAGCCTCAGGGATGGAGTCTCCAGAGCCTGCAGTCAACTGCAGAGCAAAATCTGTTTTTCAGGCAGGCAGTTGCACCTGGGGTGCTTCTCCTCGCTAGCCAACATAGAGGGAACCAGAGACGAGAGCAGGGCATGGTTGCCCACCCCAGAGCAGCCCCGCGGGAGGCAGGGCAGGCTGTGGTGCCATGGTGGGCAGGAGCAGAACGGCAGAGGCAGAACCCCACAGAGGCAAAGGCTTTGCGTTTTTCTTAGTACACCAAGAATGAAAACCCCCTCTGAGCTTCTGCAAGCGAGGTGGGGTGCTAGCGCTGCTGCCCCAACGTCTGGTCCTGTGGGATCACAGCCAGGGGCTGCACACAGAGAGAACAAACCATGGCACTGCCCTGCGCCGCGCCAGAACTCGTGGAGCATCTCATCACTGCATCAACAGAAAGAAGGCAGAGTTTCTGGGACACTTCATTTACTTTCCTCCTAGTCACAGACACATCAGTGAGAACAACACATTAAGTGCGCAGGTAGTATCATTGCTTTAGGGCCTATAGATTAAGTTATAGGGGCACAAAAAGGCTCAGCAAATACTAGTAGCTAGCAAGACCATTTAAATCTTTTCACAACTGCCAGGACTGATACATTATACTATCACTTTTTCCACATGGCAATTTTTATTTTGCCCCTCCCACACCAGGACTGCTCACTTCAAACCACAACCTATTGATATTATTAGTGGTCTTTTCTCAAATTTTCCTAAAAGCAAAGAAACAAGCAGAAAAAACCCTCTTCAGACCTCCATTTCACAGCTTGGATGCACAGATGTCACAAAATACAGAAAACACTACCAAGAAGCCTTTCTGCATGGAAATTGCTGGCTTGTCTCCATGATACCATTTCACCATAAACCTTGGAAATCTCAGCTCTACAGAAGAAACTTCCAGAAAGAAAATTAACAATCAGGCTCTCATGTGATGCGAGTATCAGCCTCTCCTTACCCTGACTCTTGAAGATATAAACCAAAATTAATGCATATTTCTTTTGTTCTCTAAATTGACTACTCAGAAAATATGGCTCAAGTCCCAGGCTCTGTAAGTTCACTATCCAAGTGCTTAGTAAGGTCAAGAAAGCTTTTCACAGACAGGGAATTTTACCTGAAAGCAGCAGTTGAAAAATCAGAATCAAACAGACGATCAGAAATGTGATCTTCTCACACACATCTTTTTTAAAGCTGCTATACACACGCCTACGTATTCTCAAGAAATAAGAAGCACTTGAGATTCTTCTCACACTGCATCAGTTTCCACATCTTATCTCACTGCAGCTCATACCTGCTGCAGAAATGAAATCTAAAAAAAAAAAACCCTAACATGCTCAAACTTCCAATTAATAATAAATTCCTGATGTAAAGTCAGAAGGGGTTAATTTGTTTCATCTATTTAGAATGCAAAAAGCAGCAAGTTAAACACTGAACTCTCTCTCAGAATGTGAAAAGTATATTATCCCTTTTATTGACTGTAAACATTCAATCTAAGAAACAGGTGGAAGGTAGAGTCTGGAATACCTGCTTTGATTAGTCAACAGATGCTCTACAGAGTCAAAACTTACTTATTCCTTGAGTTTTGACTTTTTAATGTTAACTCAAACAATAACAAACTAGAAATCTAAGCTTTCTTTTTTTTTTTACCCCAACTGACTATATCAGTAGCAGCTCTCTAAAAACGATCCCTGCTCTAATACTTGATTATATCTGCTTCAGGGAAAGTTTCCTCTATCTCAGATAATTTCCACCTGCTTGTGTGAGTCACCTGTTAGTACAGCTGCTTCTTAATGGTAGTGCCTTGCAGCTGAGATAAGAGTGAATTCAACAACTAAAGATTGAGGGGTGATTTGATAGTCTAATACATTAGTTTCCTCCACTGACAGAAAACTTATTTCCTTGTATAAATAAAATCATTACATGATCCAGTAGCTAAAATGAGGAAAGTAAAAAATTAGGACTAGAAATAAGATAAAGATATTTAATGCTGAGAGTAATAAACTGTGCTGGACTTTACTTTTTGATATCCAGTGTAAGATAGCAGAGTACAGAGCCTGGACTTCAGATCAGCAGACTTCAACTTATCTAGGGAACTGCTGGGTGTGATCGTAGGGCAGCTCTGAAAAGTAAAGGAGTTCAGGGAAGCTGGTGGGTCTTTCAGGCAACATCCTACAAGCGCAAGAGCAGTCCTTCACCATATTCAGGAAGAGGAGCGAGCTTATCAGAAAATCTGCATGACTGAGCAGGTAACTTATGGTGTTGAGACGTTAAGAGACAATATGTAGGAGGAAGGATGCAGGGAGCAGGTACAGGAATTTGAAAACATTGCTTGGTCCGGTAGGGACAGTGTCAGAAAAGCCAAAGCTCACCTACAGTGGAGAGGACATCAAAAGTGGCAAAAAGAGCTTCTACCAGTACATTCATAGCAAACTGCTGAGCAAGGACAATGTGGGCTCATTACTGAATGGGGTGGGTGACTAATGAACAGCATACACAGATAAGGTAGAGAAAATAGATGCTGCCTTTTCTTCAGTCCTCACCAACAAGGCTTCTCAGGCCTCTTTGCTTAGTTAAAGGGTTCACAGAGGAAAACAACTTGCAGCAGATGACAATCACATCAGGGATGACTTGAGCTAAATCATCCTGTGCATGCCCATGGACCTATTGGTTTGGCCACGGACCCGTTGGCACGTTGGTTTGAAGGGAACTGAACTGATGCCTTACAGCATCAGAAGTTGCAGCCAGACTTCACAGCCATACATGGTGGCAACATGAAAGACAGCAGGCAAAAGTTGAAAAAAAGAAAGATTCAGACTGATATGAGGAGAAACTTTTTCACTATAAGGACAGTCAGATAGGCCTGAGTAACTGGTCTGATCTCATAGCTGACCTTGTTTTGAGCGGGAGTCTGGTTGATCCCACCTTACTGGTGACAGGACTGAGCTTAACTTTGAGTTAAGCTGTCCTCAGTGCTCTCTTTTCACTGTTCAGGCAGAGAGACAGGAACTTCCACTGGGTAATTCACATCTAAATGGACTGATAAACCCCTGCTAGAGACCTGTTTGTCTCCAGTGACTGCAGAGAGAGCTTAGATTAAAGTCACAGCCTCAATAATATTCACATATCTTTCTGTGTACCAAAGAACCATCAAATATTTGTCCCAATTCCTGTTTAAATTTAGAATTAAATGGAAGTAGGCATTACCTGACCTAAGTTTAGTCCTTCTCTAGGTCCTGACAGAGAAAAGTAAATATAACATGGTCATTGCAAACATGCAAGATCCTAAACCTGTACAGATTTCATTGCTACCTTAGGAATTGCAGCTGCATAGTCAGATGTTGGGCTTACATTCTCTAAGAATTCCCATGGGGAAAAGAAAGCATATTAAATTTCATTCAGTAAATCATGAAAATGATAAAGGAGATTTAGAAAATATTGCTGAACCTTAAAAAGCAAAGAGACATGAAAGATTTCACAGTAAATAAAGAGAGTTCCAACTGTATGGGCAGAAATTGCATGCTGCAACAGCACAAAAAGGGGAATTTTCATTGAATCAAGAAATAAACTTCCACAATTACTTTAAATATGCATACACGTACATGCACAGAGTGTAGAAATAGACAGCAGCAAGAACTGAGGTCCGGTTCCTGTCAGTAAGGGAATCTACTCCACTCTGCAGCAGCCCCAGTGATGCCCCTCACCAGAAAAATGCCAAGGAAATTCTTCGCTCTTCATGCATCATGATTTCGATCCCATAATATGGTCAGTAAATAAGGTAAGGCACACGTGCACCGCTCTCTTCTAAGGACCAGTTTCCAGGAGTACATGGCGTTCTCACACGAGGGGCACCACTACCTCTAAAGACCACTAGGAAAGTGAAAGACATCTTCTAAGTCTTCTTTCTCTTTTTCATATACAGAAGTAGCGCCTTACTGAGCATGACAGTCTTCACTATCTAGAAAACTCAAGACATTTTAGCAACATGCTGTTTATGTATTTGTAAAACAAAAAAAAAAAAGAAAAAAATTGAAGCGCACATCAGTTCCATCAACCAGCCAAAAAGGTCAATTTCACATCAGCAAAGAGATGAAAAACCTTAGCTGTATTTCTGCCCTTTCCACATCATTTTGAAGATGTTCTTTGTGAAAAACATCCATCTCAACTAATCAATTTCTTTTTCTTAAATATAGCTACATTAAAGAGCTCTTGGAATATTTTATTAATTTTTATGAGCGTTTACCTCTTCCTCCAGAATATATAGTTTCAGATTTATTTTGCTTTCCAACCTCAGCCTTTACAGCTATTGTTCCAGCACAAGTGCCACTTCAGTTCTAGCCTCCCCAACACAATGAGCCTTTGCTTATGCTGTGTGTCCCAGGCCACAATAAAAGCTCTGTGGCTAAATCATTGTGAAAATAAGTAAGAGGACTGGTTGCTAAATCTTTCTGAAACATTTACTTGTTATCATGCTTACCTTTCATAAAGCAAGACTGATTTGTCATTAAGATATAATGCTCCCTTTGCCCATTCCCCATCTTTCAAGAATGATAGAACTCCACATTACTAAAATGGTCTTAACTTTGTCACAGGTAAAAACATTTTGAAATAAATACTTCAAGAAATTGTCAATCTTTGTAATTATAAATCAAATTTCTGTAACTTTTCAAATAAAGCAATATATTAAGTATGCTACAAATAAATCAAATAAATTACCATTTTTAATTAGGCATAACAAACAATTAAACAGATGACATTTAAAATTAATTTTCTTTACTGGAGGGAACATGATTTAAATCGGTGCTGAGCCCAGCACTCTCCTCATGGATATTCCTTCAAACGCAGTGACATTAAAAACCATCATAACATTTTCAGAGACAAGTCTACTTCCATTTTTCAGTATTTGAGGTTTCATTTTTAAGCCAGTATTTTTTTTTCAATTACCAAACTTCCCTAGAAATGCTTCATGTCTTAAAGTTTCTGCTCAGCTCCATAGTATGTAATTGCTGAACAGCTGCACAGTCATACCAACCACTGATAAAAAGGCATTACAAACTTCTAAGCAAATCATATTTATAATGCATAATATTCAAGGCCAAAGAAAATCAGTAGTACTTCAAGGCAAACTTCTGAAAATAGGGCAAGAGCATCTTGGGAAAGATGACGGTAAATACTGCGCAGCAACGAAAAGATGCAGCTGTCTAAAACATAGCTCCCGTATAGCACACTGAAAAGAGAATTACCTTGCTTTTGACTGCACTTTATCTCCCAAATTAAAGCATTATTTGCAGCTAACTGCTTCAAAGACTGGAGTAAAAACTCTAAGAAGTCCAGTCCAGCACCTTTAGGTCCAGTCCAGTGCCTTTAGGAAGTACCAAATTCTGAGCACATGGGTTGTCTCCCTGACTTCGCATATTGAAATACCTCAAAGATTTGCCCCTGTGAGATATTTCAAGTGATCCAAAAGCCACAAAGGAGATGCTCTATTTCCTACTTTGAAAGCTTTTCCTTAATTCTTCATTTGTGCTGGTGTAAGAAAGAGTGAGTCTTTTGCAATCAGTGGAGTAGGGCACTGTAAATCTAGCCAGAAAGGAAATCTAGCAGGTGCGCATTTCACTTCCAAGCTTTACTTAGTAATTGTCATCACATCCATACACATTTTCTGCAAAGCATCAAATGCTAAAAACAAAGCAAAGAGGTTTCATATTCACTAAAAGGTGACAGACGAGTTTTTAGAGTGCAAAGTACAACAGAACATTTTGCCCAGAAGATCACTTTCAAGTAAAATAGGAAGCCCAAAATGAGAACATGAATTTAATTTTTGTTCTGCTGCCTGAGAGAACTAAATGTAGAATGGTATCTTCCTGCTTGGACTGGATGTGTGATTCCCATCAGCAGAAATGAGTGCTATGTATGTGCACAGAGGGTAGAACAATTCTGGGTCTGGATATGCAATCTGGAGTGTGAGGAGGTAGCAGCAGATTTGCTCTAAATGCAAGAAGTGGGAAGCTGAAGTGGCCATTTTTGTAGCTAGCACATCGCTAGAGATCTTAAATTGAAGAGGTAGCTGGAGAAGCCTATTTGTGACATACGTTACATCAGTCAGTTTGACTATAGCTAGTCTGCTTAATGTGTAGACATATATAAAAATATATATATATTAAAAAAAACATACAAAAAAGAATAAGCTTTTAAAACATTAGATTTATGACATAAATAAGTCTTTGTGCTTGGGGAAAAGCCTCGGGGGAACAGTTCTACAGACAAGCCCTTGCAAGGAAAATGCTTCCAGGGAATGCCTCCCTAGATAAATCTCCTGCTAAGCAGAATGCCTCTGGCAAAATGCTTTTGGTAAAATGCTTCTGAAAGATGATGACTCTCTTGACAAAACCTGTGCTCTCCCTCTCTCTCTGTGAGAGTGCCCAAAGCCAGGCTTTCATCGCTGAGAGAAGCCCATCAGCGTCTCGCTCCCTATTCTCTCTGACCAATAAAAGTAAAAACTGGAACTAATTGCTGCCTGTATCCCAATGATTATAATGCCAGAGATTTCCATAATCACTGTTACTACAAATATTTGTTATGTGATTAGGTAATAGTGACAAATAGCTGTGAGAAGCAAGGGATTTATGTGTGATAGAGTTACTGAGAAATGATCATGCTGTGGTTATGCAAATAAGTCCTCATCAGCCAATCTGGCTGCAAAGATTTGCATATGTGATTAAAAATGTGCAGTAATACATACGCAACTTTGGGCTCTGCCTGCCTGATAGACTGCTTCTCCTGTGGAGTACTTGGTTTTCTGAAAAATCCCAAAGTTACACTGGTACTGAGATTTTGCCTTGTTTTTCACATTCCTTGCATTATCTGGTACGAGTATATCTGTTAAGACATTCTTGTGCCAAAGAAATCCTACTCACAACAAAAAGGATTACTGTAGCTTCCTCATCCTCACTAATGATTAATTTTCTCACTGTCCTTTTGCTGCAACTACATCCCCTGAGGGAATTTTTTGCAGTCCCTATGGACACTACGTAAGAGTAAAAAAAGCAAAAAGTAGGAAGTCATCATATTTACTATAACTTAGAATAAGGAGATCGGAGCACACAGATGAGCATATTGGACAGATATTCAGAAAACATCATGGTTTAAGTAGATCAGTCACATTTCAGGCATATTGCTATAGCTCAAAAAAAAGGTAACCATGCTTTTTGCATAAAACCATCCAAGGCTAGAAAACAGGTAGCAATCTTCAAGCTGTAGTATTAATTACCCCTATTTTGGATTGCTTACCTCTTCAGGTCACTGTGGTATAAAGAGCCTGTGGTATAAAGGGGCTCCAGGAAAGGTGGGGAGGGATTCTTGCTCAGGGAGGGGAGCCATGGGACAAGGGGGAACAGTTTTAAATTGAAAGAGGGGAGATTTAGATGAGATATGAAGAAGAAATTCTTTGCTATGAGGATGGTGAGACACTGGCACAGGTTGCCCAGAGAAGCTGTGGATGCCCCATCCCTGGAAGTGTTCAAGGCCAGGCTGGATGGGGCTTTGAGCAGCCTGGTCTAGTAGGAGGTGTCCCTGCCCATGGCAGAGGGGTGGGAACAAGACAGTCTTTAAGGTCCCTTCCAACTCCAACCATTCTGTGGTTCTATGGTTCTACAACAACATTAACTCTAGCTTTTTTGGCACTGCAGAAAAAGGTGAGGTGGGGGAAGGAGTATAAATTTACAAATAATTAAGCATTTTCAAGACTTTTCTACCTAAAGAGATTCTATTTATGTTTACTGCTCAACCTTAATACGTTCAATACACTCAGTTTTCTGCATATAAGTTTGAAAATGTTGATACAGGCTGATAGCCTGGAATATCTTGTCACATCACAGTTTAGGCTGTAGGCCAGTTCCTGTTCTTCTAAGCCTTATCTGAGCCAGAATGCAAGCATATCAATTCCCCTTCTGCCTCCAACAGCAATCTAGCCTGCCGACTCGTGTGCATAACCCTTTAAATACATTCCTGCTTGGCCTTAAAGGTCTCTGATGTCTAATGTGTCCCATAAGAACATATCTATGATGAAATACATTGTTAGTATTTTTAATGACTTAGGAAAAATTGCATTTGTTCTCATAATGCAATGAACTTCAATTTGTAGCACCGGAAATTACAACAGTCGTATTTCCTACTATAACTACAAAGTATGTTGTTCTTACATGGGCCATTTAGATTAGAGAACCAATTCTCATTTTGTTCTTGCTCTGCTATATATATTGTGCTCTTCTTTTCTGTTGCCAGTGCACACATGCAAGGAAGAAATTATAAGTACAGAATTCTTTGCAAATAGAAATACCACTGATGACACCATTGATGACACTTAAAGATAATTACAAAAGGCCTAAGAAAAGCTCTTTACAATAGTAAAGACAATGAATACAACATTTTCAGACACATGCTTATTCAAATAGTTTACAACTAAGTGCTGACAGATCTGAGTGGGAAAAGGTTTCTCTATCCCCACAATAATTGCAAGATTTCAAAATATTTTGTGTTCAACATGACAGTGGAAAGAAGACCTGCTCAACTTTTCCACTAAAAAAAAAGAAAAATCAATGGTTTATCATATAAGGTGTTTCTAAGAGGCGGAAAACCATAGTTTAAACATCTAACTAGGAACTGAATAGTGACATACTAATATTTTAGGTGGGATTGAATTGAGGGCTGCCTGGAAGTTCTACGTGCTTATAAGCACAGAAACTCGTTAATGGATCTGTAAAACTTTCCATGATCAGAGCTTTAGCAAAACAACACACTGCCATTAAAAAGTTTATTTAAGTAAGTCATCATTTTCAAACAAAAAAAAAAGCCAGCTTTCCTCACACAGACAAGCAGTAGTTGCTAGTATCCACATGTTTATATAGAACTCATTTTATTTTTATGGAGTTTTTTTATTATTATTCTGTAGCAAGTGAGTCATTTGTCAATCAAAATAAAATTACAGTCAATTTCAGTCTATGGTGCTCACTCAAACCAGCTATCTAATTAGACATAGTCAACGTTATGACTCATAAACTAATGAGATCCCTTTTGATTCTTTCAAAAAGGAATAAGGATTAACTCACTTGAGAAACCGTTTTCCCACTTTGAACATTAGACCATAGTAATCACGAGATCAAAAGCAATCTACTAAAAGGGGGTATTCCATATGTATTGTATAAACCGCATAATATCCTATTAGGAAGTTGTGAGTCCATATTTAATACTGGGAAAACATTCAAAAAATCACTTACAGAATTGATCTTTCATTCCTTTATTACATGTAAAAGAAATAAAAACTGTAGTTGTAGCCATGACAAAGGCTGACTTGCAGACACAGCAAAGCTCTTCTCATTAGACAGGGCTGAAAAAGTTGCAACTGGAATGCCTATATACCAAAAAAACAGAGGGGATAATATCAGCATGCAATAGTTGCTTGACATCACCAGGTACTGCAAACAGATTTTATTCATTTTTCCTCTCATTAAAAAGTGTCAGAAATGCCTGAGGGTTTCTATGTTGCTTTTCTTTTTAGAGAAAAGCTTTAAGCTTTTTAAATTAAGAATCCAGAATGTTAATGCATAGTTAATATTCTCAATCTACTTCTTTACACTGATTTATTTTAGTCTGCTCTTTTTTTGTTTCAGAATGTAAGCCCACCCCCAGAATGACTAATCTAGGCACTGGGGTATATATAATTCTGGTGTTGGCTGAACTTTAGCGTAATCAGCGTGACCAGGTTTAAACACATCTCGTACACGAAGGCGAGCGCCCTTGCCATCCAGCAGCAGGACGCCGGCAGAGAGGAGAGGCGGTGCCAGATTTCCTGCCTTTCCAGTAGGCTGCAACCCAGGAAGGTAGCTCTTCCTCCTAGAAACCTATATTCATTTTGCTTGACATTACCACTGGGGAAAAAAACTACAGAAAAACAAGGGCATCATCATCTAATTCATCTTAATTACAATCAGGCTGCCTTTGAGGTGGCTCCTTTTGCCCCATTAAACTGGCACTCCTCACTGCACCGGCAAAGACCCACAGCCTGATGTGTTGTAAGAGCTTTGTCACAAGCCAGGGGTTTGGCCACCCCTGAAGATGGAGGAAATGGGTGAGCAGGTCCTGGCCAGGATAAGGAAGACTCACGGTGACCCTTTTCTCCTTCTTGCAATCCCACCAGGTCCCATCCCCAGGAAAAAGGTTTTTTTCACATTGTTATTTAGAGGATGCCACCACGAAGTTAGTTGTAGCTTCACCCATTGCTGATTTCGACAGCTTTTCTGGGTCAGAAAGCAGCCTAAACCTAAACAGCCATGAAGCTGAGAAACTTCTTTCTCTAGAAAATAATGATCCTGAGTGCTTATAGATGACATAAGCACTCAGAAGCATGTGTAGACATGGCACTTAGGGAGATGGTTTAGTGGTGGACTCAGTAGTGTCACGTTTATGATTGGACTGAATGATCCTAAGGGTCTTTTTGAACCTAAATGATTCTGTGATTATATGACATAGTCCAGATGCCGTAGGAACTTTAAGACAAGCAGAGATGCATTTAAAGGATTATGCATGCAAGTTGGAGGGCTAGATTGCTGTTGGAGGCAGAAGGGGAATTGATATGCTTGCATTCTGGCTCAGATAAGGCTTAGAAGAACAGGAACTGGCCTACAGCCTAAACTGTGATGTGACAAGATATTCCAGGCTATCAGCCTGTATCAACATTTTCAAACTTACATGCAGAAAATTAGATGTATCAAATATATTCTTTTTAGTGACTAACAACAGCCTGTTAATCACAGATATCTTGTACCCAAAGATACCATGAATAAAATAATCCTAAGCCTTCCAACTGTTTCAGAAAATGCTATTCCATTGCCTACAAATCCTTTTTTAGTTTTATTTTTGAAATAAAACGTTGATATTTAAGTTGCCACACAGACTGCAAACCAAGCCTGATGTTAAAGCATTTGATTCAGTATTTTTATTTGAAGGCAAATACTTCACAAATTAAAGAAAACTTTCAGAGGATCCCACATTTAAGCTATCTCCTAATTTGTGACAGTCTCTGAGATTGAGATTTCCTACTTGCTCACCGTAATTTTTTGTAGTTTTGGGTCACTCATAAGAAGGTTGCACATCGTGATGGAGTGTTGCAATGGCCCTAGTCTGTAATGGCATTTTGTGGATCCACTTAAACTAAGCATCTTGTTACCAGGTTCTTTTTAGCGGAGAGAACGAGAATCAATACTGATTGAGTGATAGATCAATTGACCTTTCCAATTTTCTCATTCTACATTGGCAAATACTCATAATTTAAAACAACTAAGCTGATTCATCCAGGTTTCACTAGTTTTTCAGTGGAGTGAAACAAACTGGGATATTACACAAATTGATTTGTTGTAGCCTCATGGAGAACGTGGAAGATTCAATCAAGCAGCCACTTAGAGTCCTCTTTGCCCTCCATCTGCCTCCTTTGCAGCAGGACAGATACGAGGCACCAGTATTTAGTGCTCCTGCCCTTCCTGGCTCGCTGCACTATGGGATGAACATGAAAGCAGAAAACAGCGACATTTCTGGAAGAGGTTTCCAAACATTTGGGGATTCCACTTCAGAGTACTTGGAAACAGTGTTCAGTGTTTCCCTCATTAGCTTTCTGCTGCAGGAGCAGAGCAGGTCCTAGTGTGGAAAATTTATGAATCACATGACATAGAATTAAAACTACGTGCACTGAGGCTGCGCACACAGCCTGGAATGGGGAACATTGTTTTGGGTTTGCGTCGGGCAAGCTTTTGGCAGCGAGGGGGGCTACAGGAGTGGCCTCTGTGAGACGATGCTAGAAGCTTTCCCTATGTCTAATGGAGCCAATGCCAGTCAGCTCCAAGACAGATATCCACCTGCAGCCTGTGGAGGACCCCACACCAGAGCATGTGGATGTGCCCAAAGGAGGCTGTGACCCGTGGAGACCACACATTGGAGCAGACTCCTGGCAGGAACCTGTGGACTCATGGAGAGAGGAACCCACACTGGAGCAGGTTTGGTGGCGGGACTTGTGACCCTGTGGAGAACCCACGCTAGAGCAGTCCATGAAGAACTGCAGCCCATGGGAAGGATTCAGGTGGGAGAAGTTTGTGGAGGACTGTCTCCCATGACAGGGACCACACACTGGAGCAGGGGAAGAGTGTGAGGAGTCCTCCCCCTGAGGAGGAAGCAGCAGCAGAGGCAACATGATGAACTCACCACAACCCCCATTCCTTGTCCCCCTGCGCTGCTGAGAGGGGAGGAGGTAGAGAAAATCAGGAGTCAAGGTAGGCCTGGGAAAAGGGAGGGGTGAGGGAAGGTGTTTTAAGATTTGGTTTTACTTCTCATTATCCTACTCTGATTTGATTGCTGATAAATTAAACTAATTTCCCCAAGGTGAGTCTGTTTTCCCTGTGATGGTAATTGCTGAGTGATCTCCCTGCCCTTATCTCGACCCATGAGCCTTTTGTTATATTTTCTCTCCCCTGTTCAGCTGAGGACAGGAGTGATAAAGCCGCTTTGGTGGGCACCTAGGGTCCAGCCAAGGTCAAACCACCACAATGACCCAATCAGTCTTATATAAGCTTGAGTGTCAGGTAGCAAAGAAGGTTAAAGATTTCAAACCTGACATGTCAACCTCAAACTATTCTGTTTGGTAAGACTGAAAATCACTAATAGTCTAAATGCTTATACTCTTATATTTTTCTAGCAATCTATTCAGCTTCTCTACAACAAATACTTTTCCAAACTTTCCTCAGTATTACTGATGTGTTTTAGGAATAATATCTATGAAGGATCTCATGAAGTTTGTTAGCTGCAAACAGTACTTCCTAAGTGAAAACTTTTATGGCTCTGAACACGGGAACAGAAGGCTCATGTGACAGCTCAGCTTGATTTGTAATTAATAAATCCACAGGTCACTCAGCAAGAGTTCGTATTGCAAAGGATTGTTCTTTCAAATATTAGGACAGGAGCTGACTCCAGCAAGGCTGAGGCTGTTGTCCAGCTTATTTGGGTAGCACATGATGCTGAGCATCTGCTCTGAAGCAGATGCTAAAGCTTCTTTCACTTGCAGAGACTCCTCCCTTTTGTCTGTAGAGGTTCTACTAGATGGTGCAAATAGAAACAGCAGGGGCATTCTGGAGAAACCTTGATGGTCCTATTTATATCCGTTCCACATAGCTCAAGTTCATAATTCCACCAAAATACTACGAATATCTCTCAAAGGACATCTGTATGTGTGCTCCACTTCAGACAAGTGGCCTGATTTTTGGGAGCCTGGTCACCACAATGGGACAGCTGACCACTCAGAAACTCTGCAAAACAGGCCAAGATGAATAAACATTGTTCAGGATCAATCCATTAGTCATGCATGCTTTAAGACTGCCTTCACCCAAAATACTTTAAAAATCTGAAAAGACCACAAATCTGCTGACCACAGTTGTTCAGTGATATCTCTAGGAGCTTTGTGGCAAGAAAGCCAGCAGCTTTCTGGCAGCTTGTCTGCTAAATCTTCATGTTGGCATGAAATCTGTTTATGAGACGGAGATAATATCCTTCGATAGCTTTTCCCTGAATAGCTCCTAACTCTTTCTACTGAAATTTTAATTGAAAGCTATGATAATGACTCAAAATCCCGTTAGAAAAAAAAAACCTCAATGGGCAGCATATATTAGGGATAAATCTTATTCAAATTAATTCACATTCAGATATTACATATGAAAATAATTTTAATAGGCTCTTTAGTAAAAATGAAATCTATTCCGTCTAAATGTGAGCTTAGGTGGTTTTGTGTAGATTGATAGATAAATGTAAATGCTAGTGATAAAGGAAACGCAAGGAATAGACATATAGTAATAGTAATCCTTGAGTGTTGAGAAGCTATTTTTTCATGTTATATTTTGCTTACTTTTCCCACGAATGTTTGCATTTGATCTTAATTGACCTGCCAGAACAGGGGCCAACTATCAATTCTGTGCTGTGGACATCTGCACTCAAAAAAATGAACTAAAAAGACCAAAGTTGCTTTACATAGACCAATTAACTACCAAAAGTGAAGCATTTCAGTCACTACAAACAGCAGCCAGTTTTGAACTTAAAGGTGAAAGTACCCATACTACAAAGCTCAAAAATGTCGAGGGGTTATGTTAACATCTGACTCTCACTCAAAACAGATTACTTCTATTTTTGAGGAACAGAATAAATCGTTGCCCTCTGGTGGCCAAAAAGGCATTTTTTAAACATTATGGATTAAATTTTAAGCAAGGTATATAGGGACAATAATCCACTCTGATATGTGCAGAATGAAAAATCTTAAAGGAAATTACTATTTATTGATACTGATGTAAATGGGAGAAAAATGCAGTCCCGTCTTTCATAGTTTCAAGATACAGGCTCTAATTAAATCCTTCATCTAGATGAAGCTTTATTCCCCTGGAGGTTTTTTCTACAGTTCAAATTCCATTTGGCTTGTGTGAACACACACCCATGAAACATGGGCATGTACTACCTACCTTTACTCAATGTCAGGAGCAACGTATGTTTTCAGCACCTAATCAGCCCTATCAACAACAGTTTGGATGCAAATGTAGTAGGGCATAATTCTTTTTGCCTCCGAGACTGCTGTTTTTTCCTAGACAGCCACCTACAGATGGATGTGAAGTATGAACTCAAGCAACGCAGCCAATCTAACAATGGTTCTTCTATGGGGAATAGCCAGGCAGAAGTGTCCCCCAGTCCATCCACAGGCAAGGGCGTCTAGGGTGCCACATTGAGAAAAGGGGTTTGTTATGCTACAGAGGAGAGGCAAATACAGCCACGGCACTCAGGCAAAGACCTATGCATGCACTGTGCATGTACCGTATGAGCAGATTCAGAAAGGACATTGTCTTCTGACACACAGACCATGCCAGCATACATTCTTATACATTCAGTAACGCCTTTGCACTAATGAAGAGCGATGCAAACAGTACATCTTAGCTCATGCTGACAACAGTTTTATATACCAGAAGGTTCAAAGAACTGCTAATAAGAGCTTCATGATCTTCATCAAGCGTCTGTTGATGTCCTGGTTGCTCATCGTTTTACAGACTCTTCAGCAGGACAGACTCTTTAGTTTGGCTCCTTGCTTAAAAGTCACAACGGCTCTACTGATTGTGCTGAAAATGCAGCGCAGCAGAGGGAATGATGTGAACCTCTCACACTTCTCACAGCCCGTCTGAACAGGTCCCACTGCCGCTAAGTACAGCTCTGGAGGTCAGTGCAGAAGGTGCAGCCCTGTACCACCCTTTTGTGTCCCCAGCTCCTCCAGGCTGTAAGCTAACATACATGGACCTAGAAAATTCCCAGGGAATTTTTATCCAAGAGTTAGTTTATTGAGATAAGCCTATATTCATTTTATCCATGGAGAACTTAAAGTACTCCTGCTTAGAGGTTGGTTTAGCCCAGTAATTTTCCTGGGAATTAATACTGTCATTACATTACTTTTTCTCTTAACTTTATTTCATCAGGGTAATTATAGCTTCTTTTCAGCATTTTAAGCAAAGAATAGAAATGACAGCTGAGCAAAAACACTTTTCAAGTAAAGAAAGGGGGGAGAATAGAAAAGAAAAAAGAATTCAAGCCAAGACAGAGCAAACACAGAAAATGGGTCATCTAGGAAGCTGCCTGTGTTAGAAAGGAGTCAAATTAAGCAAGACAGAGTTAATGTTATGGTTTTTCCAGTCTAAAAAGTGGCTTTATCAAGTTCTTAAGGAAGACAGGAACAGGATGGAAAACTCCTTTCTGGAAGGAAGGGTAAGATCTTTATCCTCCAGCCTTAATACTTATTCACATAATTTGTTACTGATTTATGTCACGGGTTTTGTGTTGCACAAATGACTTCTGTGTTCACAGCAAGTGTAAGCTTAAACTGTTCTTACTACCAATTTAAATATGGCTGCTTTTTAAAATAAGATATTCTTGCACCAAAACCTGGTCTTTTTACCTAAGCCCATCATTAGTCTTCATATACTGCACCAATTAAAGACATTAAGGATTGGTTTGGTTTTGTTCGGGTTTTTTTTTAAATGTGAAATGCCTTAATTGGATCTCCATTTCTCTGAATGTAATTACCTTTTTAAAGAACAATGACAAAAGCTAACAATAAAAACAGAATGACAGAATCAGATAAATTTTATGAATGTTATGTTGCCTATAACAAATGAATAATCTTTCATTCTGAGTATTGGCTGAAATATGACAATTGTCATCTCATAGTGCTATTCATTTCATTAGAGAAGGATAAGCTCATTTCCCTTTGAAAAGCAGGTTTTAATCTTACAGCTGCACAGCTTAGATTGTTTTCTTCTGTCTTTCTCCGCAATCAAATGTGCTTTATTCTAGTTATGCCAACAAAGTACTGAGTGCAAGCAAGATTCCTATTGATTACAGTGCATAAAAATAGTAATCAAGCACTTCAGGATCTGATCCAGTATCTGGGGTTTCTGGAATATTGACACTGGAGTAGATGTTATGGACTGGTTGTGAAATCATCAGCATTTTTACAAGATCGATGCAGATTTTGAAACTACTACTGTTTCCCCTAGTTGTCATGAAATTCAGAAATGAATGAACAAATACTCCAAATTTAAGGGAACCATGCTTATGTTTATCTTCAAAAAATAGGACTGGTGCCTCTCCTTTAAGTATTACCCACAGCAGATATATGCAGAGATTATTTTTGGAAACTCCATCTTTTACCTTTTTGCCCAAGTATAGTTAATTTCTAAATATATTCTGTATGCTTGTAAGTATTTTAAAAAATATTTCTTTTGTGATCTGGTCCTGCACAGGCATGCTTTTTATAGTAATATTACTAGGGCTTAAAATACCCATAAAATTATGATTGTGATTCCACCTGCATCATGAAAGTTTTGCTCTTTGGAAACTAGTGTTAGATCTTTACCTTATGGTAAAAGTAGCACTTTCTTCTTTAAAACCGTGTAAGATGCTTGTGCTAGGGAAGACTCAGCATAAAAGAACTGCACACATCAGCAGGACCCTGAGCATTTCAACAGGAAAATCTCCCAGGGAAACAAGAATTTCATCTGGAAGAGTAAAGGCAAGATGGGGTTTTAAAAAGGGGACATGCGCTGGCATGGTTGAGATGGGCTGTGGCTGGGGGGTCTGGGGGTGGCACAGCCAAAGCTCTTCCAGCTGCATCAGCACCATCTGGCTTAGTTTATCTCAGGTAACCCTCTCTTTCTGAACATACTACAACAAAAGCAGGATTTAGCAGGTTCATAAGGCCAGACGGTTTACCCCTCGGTTTAAATGGATTTTCTTAAATACTGTACATCACAAACAGATGCTGTTACACCCAAAGATACTTTGTCCTAAGGAGTTCCCGTAAGATTGTTTTTGAACTTCAAATGATGAGCCAATATTCAGAGCAGTCCGGTACCTTTTAACTGCAAATACTCCTGGTAACAGCAGTCCTGAGTCCATTTCACAATGGTGGGTGTAGATAGCCTGGTTACATCACATGCTGCTGTGCACTCTCACAGGTAGCTGTTACGTTATTTAGCATAAAAGAGGTTAGCCAAGGTTCCTGGTTTATGTTATCTACTTGTGGATGGCATGTTTTCTCCCTAAATTTCCAAGTTCACTCACAGACACTTCAAAATGAGCCACCTTGTAGCTGGATGCGTGGTGCCTCAGATGAAGACAACCCAGCTGCTTGCACATGGTTTCCCTCCGATGCCAACACCCAAGAAAAACAAAACACAATATTCAATTTGAGAAAGTTTGAAAGAGCACGCTTTGAGGGAATAATATAGTGAGCTTTTAGAATCTAAGGCTCGAATGTCATCTCAATAATTCTTTGAAAAAGTACTCCTGCTTATGCGCCAAAAACTATGTAAATTGCTGGGTAAGATTCCTCAAACAATTGAAAGTTAGGATTTCTTCCTTTTTTTCCTGGAATTTGTTGTGCTCAATGGAAAGGTTTCTATCCACATCCCTCCTTTTCCTTCAGCTTTTTTCATTCTCTGCAGTCTACAGCCACTCTGATTAGGAAACTTAAAAAGCTTAGACATTAGCTGCTTAAGAATTAAGTTCTTAAGATTTAACTTCTTAAGAGCATATAAATTTAGATCCTCTCTACTGTGACATTAACCCAACAATTCGAGCAAATGTATTCTCTGATTTTAAAAAAAGAGGAAATGCATACAAGTCATAAGGTAATTATGCATCTGCTGAATACTCAGAACTGTACTTCCTAGTCTCTTTCTTTAATCTTAAGTATAGAATACTCGTTTATTTCCAATAAAAGCTTTACTAGCAAGTTGAACAACCTCAGAGCAAAGCTGATCAACTATAAGAGCCTTCCAGACCTCATGTTTCAACCCCATCCCTGTTCTCTGGATCACTAAACCAATAGAAGTGCAGAGTCAACGGTCCCTTTCCCCCTATCATGACTCATAATTGTTTTCTCTGATCTACTACTGACATGTATATAACCTTCTGTAAGCAATGGATCAGATTCTTCTGGGAGACTGACAATGAGCAAAAGCCCAGTGCAGATTTAAAGGCTTAAAAATTACAAACAAATTAGCCCATGTCATGCTGTTTTCAGATGGACTGAAGGTCCTGTGGTCCAGAGGAGGGCCATGGAAATGATCCAAGGGCTGGAGCACCTCTCCGATGAGGACAGGCTGAGAGAGCTGGGGTTGTTCAGCCTGGAGAAGAGAAGGCTCCAGGGAGACCTTAGAGCAGCCTTCCAGTACCTGAAGGGGACCTACAGGAAAGATGGGGAGGGGCTATTTGCAAGGGTGTGTAGGGATAGGGTGAGGGGCAGTGGGTTTAAACTAGAGCAGGGCAGGTTTAGATTAGACATTAGGAAGAAGTTCTTTACAATGAGGGTGGTGAGACACTGGCACAGGTTGCCCAGAGAGGTGGTGGAGGCCCCATCCCTGGAGACATTCAAGGCCAGGCTGGATGAGGCTCTGAGCAACCTGATCTAGTGGAAGATGTCCCTGCTGACTGCAGGGGGGTTGGACTCGATGACCTTTAAAGGTCCCTTCCAACCCAACACGTTCTATGATTCTATGATTTTAAAAGAACTTCTGTTGTCATTGAAACACTGATATTTTAGCTCATTGCCATATCCTTTTGAATGTTTTTTCATTACTGAAAATGGATTCGTAAACCTTTTGCTTTTGGATCTAATGCTTTCAGACTTGAAATCCTTATGTCCAAGATGAGAAGGCCATGCCCAAGTATGACGGAATTTAAAAACTCTAAACACTGAGAGGGGTGCCCAAACTGAACAAGAGAAGCAGGACAGAAGAATGGGGCCTAATTCTGTCCTCAGGATTGCCTGTGCAATACCTCATGACTTCAATAGATGTATTATATTGAATGGTAGGACTTTGATAAATTAAAAACAAAAAGAGCTATTATCTGTTATAAGCAGATCATATATCAATAAAAAGTATTATTATTATTACGATCCACTCCATCCATCTGTCCAGACAGGATTATCTTTTAAAAGGGCATTTTCTGGCACTTTGCTCAGCCCAGGTTTAGATGTCGCATGAGATATGACATATTCCTTCCTCAGGAGGCCAGTTTGTTTCTGAAAATATTGCATCCATAAAAAAAAAAAAATAGTCAATGTCAATGACTATTTATTTCATTTCATTTCATTACGTGTTATAAACTCAAAGACCACCCTAAATCATTCAGAATTATTTATCTGCAATATACAGTGCCTGAAATCTTATCTTCCCTGCTGATAAATGAAGGGGGGCCCAAATCTCACCCCACCACATGGATTCTGTAACAGGCCTTCTCGGAATTACTGCAGCATCCAACTGAGTTAAAAGTAAACTGAAATGACTGACTTCTTTGAAACCTCGGATTCAGGCCTGTTAACTCTTGTGAAAATTCGTTTTAAGTTGATCAGCCTTCTGTTTCTATGATCTCTCCTGTTTCCTATGGAGAAACTGGAGCTTCCCTATGTGTGAGTCTCTTGTGAGAACAATGTGCCTGGAACAGTAGGCAGCCTCACTGCTGAAACAGGACCAGAAAAGGAGCTATTATACTCCACTGAGTTATTTGATGTTGTTCAGTCCCATGTTGTACAGGCTGCTTTTGCTCTTTCCCTACATGGCAATCACTCACCAGATTTGCTTTCTGTTCCATCCTTGTGTCTTCCAAGACATTTAATCTTGTCATTTTTTTGCATCACAAAGAATAATGGTATATTTCCCTGAAATATGACAAATTACATTTTAAAAACTAGGTGATAAAGCCTAATTTTCATTGTTTTCTCAGTTTCTATTTCCACCCTTGGAATCTCCTTCTACCTTTTCATTTTATTTTATTCTTGCTTAGCCTTTAAATACGTCTTCCATTTCCTCTTCTCCTCTTCCTTACTAACATCTGTTAATGTCATCAATTGCTGTCAATCCTCTCTCCCAGACCATTTTGTATAGGAAAGGGTTTAATAATAACCTCCCTGACATCCTGCTAGACAACTCCCCCTAATTTATTATCCAGACATTTATTATTACCTTTCACTTGTGGTCCAGTTACTAAATTCTCATGTCAAAAGACTAGTCGAATTAGCATGAAAATTAGGATTTCATGAGACATTGTAAAAAAGCTTTGCTAATACCTAGCTTCATTGTCTCAGGCAGCAGTTGTGCTAAGATCAACAATTGCCTTTGTGATGCTGTTATTACAAGACTTCTTAAACTTTACAGACTGTTAAACAGTTTCTTAGGAATTTAAGGCAGAAATTTCAGATCTGCAGCACTGTTGGTATACAGTGGTCTTCACTGTGAGACTCAGCAGGGGTGAGATAGAAAGATTCTCCCATTTGGGAGTGCATATGGATTTCCCAGCAGCTTCCTGAAGGCTGGGAAAATGAATGTTGAGTCTATATGTTCATCTGTCTGACCTAGCCAAACATATAATTTCTTTTCTTTCATTCAGAGACATATCCAGTGTTCTTCCTTTTGCTTCCCAAGAGTTGTGCAGCTATGTGACACAAGGGGTGCTGAAACACAGTCCAAAGCCTGGACTGATATTTTGCTGGTTCCTCTTACTTAGAAGTCCTTTTGCAGCTTTTGGAATAAACATGACAAGGCTAGGGACAGACTCATCCTGGCATACAATCATCTGTGTGGTAGAAATGTTAGCAAGTCCCATGGCACAGTTTTGGCTTCTATCAACTGCTACCATCTCAGAACATGTCCAGACTTGGGGAATAACCTGGGCCAGGTGCTGGCCATCCTGGGCAGGAATATAAATTTGCTATACAGATGTGAGCTTCTGGCACAAAGGGCAGAAATAAAATGTAAAGGCTGATAAAGAGAGACAAAAGAATCCACACCGATTTTGTTGCTATTTTACAAGGAACAAGATCCTTCAGTCTCATTCACCAGCAGGATTTCTGCTTAATACCTGATCTCCAGAGGTCTATGACATTATTTGCTGGTTAAATGGAACAAAAAGTTGTCAGATCTGACCAACTGAAGGTAGGGATGGATAAGATTTATGGAACTTCCTTACCTGTTGCTCTGCCAGGGTAAAGACCACATAGTAATGTACATGTATCTGGTGTGACCTAATAAGGTCCTATAAGGAGGCATATCTCTGGTCTTCTTTCATCTCGGTATTGAAATCTTCCAAGTAGTTATTTCTTGTCATATTTTCCTCTCTCAGTCATTGTTTAACTGATGTACATACTTAGGTCTTTAAATCTTTCCTGACAGTGATTTCTCCAGAGCACAGTTTCTGTTGTTCACTTTTGAAATGTTGCTCTAACTTGTCAATACAGTAAAAAAAAATATGTGTGAAAAATTACACAAAAGTTTGACATAAACTGCTGTCTCTTTCCTCTGTGTTGTGATCCTTTCATGAAAGCATACTGAAATCACACTACCCTTTTCATAGAATCATAGAATCATAGGGTTGGAAGGGACCTCTGGAGATCACCCTCCTGCCAGAGCAGGGCCACCGTAGAGCAGGTTGCACAGGAACGCGTCCAGGCGGGTTTTGAATGTCTCCAGAGATGGAGATTCCACCACGTCCCTGGGCAGCCTGTTCCAGGGCTCTGCCACCCTCAAGGTAAAGAAGTTCCTCCTCATGTTTAGGTGGAACTTCCTATGCTCAAGTTTGTGCCCATTACCTCTTGTCCTGTCACTGGGCACCACTGAAAAGAGCCTGGCCCCATCCTCCTGACACCCACCCTTCAAGTATTTATAAGTGTTGATTAGGTC